>DWMG01001945.1:0-14101 GCA_018244855.1 Elbella merops | reverse complement strand
ATACCTGGCTCAAGTTATATCATTATATGCTTAAATCCGAGTACAAGGCATACACCCAATGAACCATAAAACTTTTTTCGCAAAGGGGTGGCGATCACATCACCCAACATTTTCACCGATAATCGAAAGTGTTATTGGGTTTCGGAAAAATTTGATGGCAATATATCGAATGAACTTTGCGACAAGAAATTTAATAGGAATGGTGACGCGAGGGAGCGGGCGGGTCGCGGCTAAAAACTACCCTCGGAAGGAGTTACGTTGTTCGGCGACGTGTATATTCGATCGAAGTTTGAGCACGCTTATTACTTATACGAGTACAACACTCCCACGGCAGCCACCGATCACGCTGCTCAGTGCGGGCCACTGCAATCAAGGGGTGCGAGATCAAGCGGCCAGTTTCCTAGGTCCAATTACATCGCTTTGAGGAAAGCTATCTGTCCCTCGGGCGATCTGACCCGAACACTGCTTGTATCGCCCCATCAGCGATTTTTTCAACCATAAAGTAAACAAAGCGATGTTTGTGGCTTGGTCGAAAAGCAGAAATTCGCCCCAAGAAAATAGTTTATACGAAAACATAATTTATTGTGACTTCGATAGGCTTATAGCGAAAATATGTAACGACAAAGAGTGTTGTTCGTGTATTACGATCGTCGATACTGCCTGCCGTCATTACACTGTGATTTAGATTGTAAGCATAACGTATTTAAAAGAGGAGTAAAAAACAAATTAATAGAAACATATGTCATTGTTGCTGCAAAAATTGTTACTATAGGTGACATTTAATAAAATGGATTTTTGTTCCATATCGACAGAAGAATTGCAAATTAGTCAGTTGGCACAATGAGTTATAAATAAAATGTTATCTTTTTAAATGTGTATATAAATTAGACGGACCGAAAATTTGTATATACATATTTTGTAATGCACAGCCATGAATATACTGCTCCTATATCCCATTTCTACCGTATCTATCATTTAACCAACTCATTTGTCGGTCTGAAGAATAGGGTTATCTGGACTGTTATTTTCTACAGACGAAAATCTCATTCTTTAACGTCAACGCATCTATGATCAACTCGAATAGGATAGAGTGCAACGTATCATCACGCCAGGTCACACATGGAATAGGCAAAAGGAATGGAGTACCAAATATCCGCAACCTTACATGCTTACCATACTTCTACATTCATCACATCATACATGTAGGCCAGTTCGAAGACTTCTAACTCTCCCGTCGGCCAGTGTCTGGCCTAAAAAACTTAAAAAAGTCCATTCACGCTTGTAATCCCCGAAGGAGTAGCCAGAGCACTGTAGTACGTGGCACTCCCACGTTTCACCAGTTACGTTTACGTCCCATGGAATAGACGGTGAATAGGCTCACCGAGAACAGATTCAGAGTCCGAGTCGCTACTAGAAATTTTTAATTAGAAAAATCCATTAGTATTTGACCTGGGACTTGAACCCAGGACCTCCCGATCGGCGTTCGCACTTGCAACCACTCGACCAAGGAGGCAAAATCTGGCCTAATAATTGCATAATTAGTAACTGGGTTTATTTGCACTAATACTCCTACGCCCGCAGTTCTTTACTAATGAATACTAACAGTATTATTACATTTTTAATAGCAATATTCGTGCGTTGATCACAATCACACCTGAGGGTAAGCGAGCTGTAGCCTAGGACGTAGTGCGCTTGCCTTACCAATTAATACTAACTAACATTACCTGTCCTGCCCTTAGAGTCGTATTTGAGTTCCACAGTTAATAACTATTGGAAACAACGACCATGGGTGACCATTTGTGATTATCGTCTTCCTGTTTGCTCCTTTGTTCACATACAAATAATAACAAACATCAGAAATGCGTTTAGGCTGATTTACCCGTCAAACGGTCTTACTCGTAAACCTGTAGTGTTAATGCATATTGCAGATAAGTTATTCAGCAGTGATTGCGACCAGTCCGATGGACGCCTGCTCGTGATTCTTGTTACTTGGCGCCGCCCGCCCGCCCACCGGCTGAATAATTCGGCGAACCCAATTTACGAAATTCTATTTGTTATCACAATGTATGGACGAAACTGAGATGAATACTCTTTGTCGAGACTGTCGCTTTTATCATTTTCTTTTCGTTTAATACGAGCGTTTATGTCTAATTTTAGGTTTAGCTAACATAATAAACATTGACTAATATCTGAGACTACTGACGACAAAACTGTATATGTATGTGGTAGGACGGTACCTGGACTGGTTTGCCGTTAATCTGTAAATATTTGTAAGAATGACAATTACAATATTTACATACAGAGTTCAGTTTAAATGAGCATTTATACCTACATTCGTATATAGTAGCATTACGTCTCTGAAACAGGCATGCATTTCTATAGAGAGTGATGCATTTAGAACAAGCATTCAGTGCTCTCTGTTTGCTATGTAAGATACCTTGATTGAAAATAGAATATTAAAAATAAGGTACATATATAATTGCAAGATATAATGCCGCCTAGTGTTGAGGATGGATGGCTCTATATAAAGGGCCTAGGTCTAAAGCCATTCTCGGAGGCCAGTTGTCCCACCAGCCGCAGCCTCACCGAGACATGAGCGAACAGTTCAATTAGTTTTCTTTATACGGCTTCAATTGCAAGTTATATCATTCATTTTTATTATTCTGTTCTATCGTTGATGTTGTGTTTTTAAACTAATCTGTACAAATCAGATACGTTATAAGAATTGTGCCGTTAACCACAGTTGGCTATTTAATGAACCTTTCGAAGCTATTATGTGTTAAGGACATATGTATGTCTTATGACAATTTACTATAGATGATAGCGGCAACGTCCAGTGCTTGTGATACATCGGCGCCAAATAATTTAAGCATTTTTGTATAATACATTCTTACTTGTTCGTATAATAAGTTTGTTACGTTTGATTCATTATTGTCATAATCACCACCCTCACCATCGTCATCATACACATACACACACAACCACACACACACTATCAGCCTGTCATCGTCCATTGCTGGACATAGGCTTCTAGACAATAGCACGCCGCTGAGCTCGATCTTCTGCTCTATGCATCCAACGACTGCCAGCCACTTTGCATATATCGTCACTCCACCTAGCTGGAGGGCGTCCTACGCTACGTTTGCCAGGTCGCGGTCTCCACTCCAGAACACGTCTGCTCCAGCGGCTATCGGTTCTGCGGCAGATGTGACCAGCCCACTGCCACTGCAGCTTGCTAATCCTTTAGGTCAATGTCAATAACTTTGGTTCTCTGACGGATCGCCTCATTTGGAGAGATCCCTCAGAGAGATCATATTCACCATCAACCATATTATGGTTCCACTGTCGGAAATGTGTCTCTTCTAATGAGCTTTTTGATATAGACCTAGATGTAATTTGAAAAACCCTCCAAGCAAATTATATTCATAACGCAGTAGGCATGCATACACGCTATGTACATGCGAGCTATATCCAGTAGCTACGAACGGACATTGCATGTCGAGCACCGGATACGATGGTCTAATGCTGTAATAGAACAATAGCTGCGAGGCGGCGCGCGGCGGGCCGACCATTGTCAGGTCTTTCTCACGCTCCCACGTGGTGCGGCGCGCGGTGCACTGTTCAACTGCTATACGAAATGTGTTCTCTATAACCAAATCCTGTAAGCTAATACATATGGTGCAGTGTTTGTTTTTCGCTTTTTTTAATCTTTTATTGTTCCACTCTTGAAATTAAAAAAGAGTTCGCTGTTATTTTATTCTTAGTTCATTAACAGAAATAAAAAAACGATTGGTTTAATTATGCGTATTTACGAAATACCTTAAAACTTTTAACGGACTTTGTACAAAATAAATCAAAGTCATGAATTTGTGTAAATAATTTTAGCATTTGAATTTATACACGAAATATATTTTGAATATTGATGTCTCGGATTAAGTCTACGATTGATATTTATAGCTTTCTATATGTTCCAGAAAACTCGTACGTGATTATATAAATATTATATGTATTGATACATTTATTATGATACTGCTGAAAAGCAAATTTAGGTGAAAAGAAGAAAATAACAATATTCTAGCAAGTCTGAAGATGAGATGATGAGAGGTGATAATCGTCACCGTGTGCAGTAGTCACGATAAACCTTGCGACAATCAGCAACACGTCACGATTTATATATATTCGTACACGTGCTATTGTTATGTTGGACGCCATCCATCTTAATCCTGACGTACCAGCATTTTATACCTTTAGTGCTGGCCCTAGTTATTAAGCTTTCATGCAAAAGCTCTATTGAAAGCCTCATACCATTCAACAGAAATGTCGTTTATCACCCGGATACAAGAGGTGTAAAGGGACTGCCTACCACCGACGACAATTTGCATCCTACGTCCAGCTGTTCAACTGGACGTAGGATTCGGGTTTATTGAGTCCGCGTCTGTCTGTCTAAATGGAATAAAAACAAAATTTTACAATATTGACAATTAATTGATAACAATGTGGCGGTTAACAGACAATTATAATAACGCATTTAATTAAAAAAAAAAATTTGCTCTTTTAAACGGTTTTTCTACTATAGCTTACGTCGCGCTTCAAATATCGCAGAAAGTAACAAAAATAAACACTTGCTAAACATCCATTAAGAATAAGTTCTTTATTATGAAATGTTTAATTCTCCGGCGCGCGTATATGAAGACGATAATGAATGTACTAGCGTATAATGTCTGTAAGAATAGAAATATTTCGCACACGGTGCTCTATGTCTACCCCGTAGTGGACGTAACGTGATAGTTTATAATTTATACATAATTGACCAGACATATTAAACTTTTAGCACGTAATTGATAGTACAAAAATACAGTCGCAAATATATCTTTATATGTATAAAACGGACGTGAGGCCACAAGATATGCACCTCAAGGGGACCCCGCCGGCGACACGTCTCCGCGCTTAATTGAGAGTGACTGCGCGTTGGTCTCGCACCAATAACACTCCTCTGCACTCCACTCTACACTCGTTAATTCTCCACTATACTCTTAGCACATGTTTCTTTTATATAATTCCATTGTTGAGGGTCTTTTTACCTCTCATACAATGTCTTCTGTGATTTTTTTATCGGTCGCCTGAAAGAAATCATTTTTAAGCCATAAAGCGGTGTTGTTTTCATAAATATTATCTTATATATTGCAACACCTCTTAAGTGGTATAAATAATGCAAAGATATATATGTGTATATGTCATTATTGTTTATTTAACGACAAGGAAGGACAAAGGGATATTAAAAATAATTTTTGACTTTACTAGTTATCGTCTTTTTTTCAATGTATACTAACTACCTTTTACGGTTTCTTTCATCACCATATGTATGAGACATCTGTATTGCTATGAAATTTCAATCGCCACAACATATAATCCTCTCAGCATATCAAGTCGTAATTACCGTTACTGTCCAATTAGTCAATAACTGGTGAAACTTAGGAGTGCACCAAACTCCTCAGCCTGCCTCTTCGAGGAACACAAGCGTGATGTTACTATCTTTCTTAGTTGCGTAGATATTTACTAAATGATATTTTTTAAAAGCGTCTGGTTAGAAGTTTCACTCAAAGTTTGATTTTCTGTGCTATAGTAGCCACCTTCACCCGCGGCGTTCAATATCTATGGATTCAGAATGTTCTAACTCAGATAATTGGGGCTAATCTCTAAATCCAGCGCTGGCAGTCATAACTGCCTTAGTATACATCGAAATACAAATAACGTACTGACAGCAGGATAACGAACTAAACTACAAATAAGTTCTAATCTCGTACTCGGTTATTTTTAGCCGATGGGTTACAAATATGAGTCATATCTAACAAGCTACGCCAATATATGTGAATTCATGAGCGGCCCGACGGCGGCGTATCTGCCTACGCCCACGCGTCTATATGATCTAATGGTTTCAAGTTCAATGTTGCGTCATACGAGGTATCTATTCGAAGGATATACCAATGTTATTGAATGACATTCATTAGATACTTCGTGTGTTATCTGTATACATGGACATGTACTTAGATACTCCCACACCATTGTTTTGTTAGAACAACAGCTAACATGATGACACGTTGTTTTGTCTGTGTCATTTTTGAAGTACAGCTAAAATATTGAAGCGTAGAATACTAAAAATAATCGAATAAGCCAGGCGCCTGAGCGTCCTAGAAGGGGATTGAGTGCGTAACCCCTCAGTCATATGACACTGCACTATGTGTCTAAACTCATATCAAATGGCAGGTATTCAGTGGTGTTTAGTGCAATACGGATAGTAAGATTATGTATGAGAGAGTTCCCAAACCGCGTGCCCAGCGTGGTGGTTATGTACGTAACCTTTTGGGGGACCTTCGTCCAACATTGGACTGATACATGCTGGTGATGGTGATGACGGTGATGATGAAGATGATGACAGAATGCCTTTTTTTCCAATGATTAAAACTAAACCAGCCGCCACATCGCAGCTTCCTAACTGAAATGTAAGCAACGATAGTTTCTAACGTTATTGGAGTCAACCTTGATCTTCTTTGAAAGCACAATGTATAGCAATCTCAATTATCCAATTTTAACTTGTATGTAAAACAAGAAGAGCAGTAACACTATTCCTGTGCGATGACAAATAATACGCGTTAATAGCCCTTACAGAACTTACTGCCGAGCTTTGGAGCTGCGAAGAAGATTCTACAGCAATTAATTACAGCTCTCTCAATAAATCTTTTAGACCAGGTCACATTCCGATCGAAAGATTAATTGTCACGGGCTAGGCTATTCATTCGTGCTGCTCCAATTTATTACCTCGTCATTTTTAACTATTATATAATGAAATGTTGTTCTAATGTAACACATCCTTTCTAAATGTTGAGATAATGCTCTTTGTACTTCTTGTTATTGGGAAGTTATCTACAAATATTCACATAATGAGATGATAACGCCGAACAGAAATCCAGACTCCATACTATGACAGAAAAAAATAAAAACCGATTTCGAAACTTTGATTGTCTTCGCGATCGAACCTAGCACCTCGCTCGTCAGTCTCGCTTGTCCCACAAAACCAACGAAATACTCAATATAGTATAATCTCTGCAATATACATAAAACCTACGAACAGCGCAAAGTCGCATAATGATAATATTATTATATCATGGCCCAACCGCACCCACGCGGCCGCCGACTGCGATAACGGTGGGACAATGATTCGCCTTGAACTAGAACTGTACTTCAGTATGTGTCGCAATTATATGTCTCGACCACTATCCGAAACAGCCCTGCAACCAGTACATAACCAGTGATATGCAAGCTACCTTATTCGTAATAATAATAATAATCTTATTCGACAACAGGCATTCATTTTTAACACTTGGAGAATAGTTGAAAGGGCTTGCAAAGTGACACTGTCACATAAATATGAAATTTTTTTATATAGTTTTATTGGGGCTCCATTTATCTATAAAATTACCCATTTGTTTTTAACATACACAATCGTTGTGTATTTATCTATTTTTAGTTTAAAAACTTTAAAATCGCCACGCTGATTTGCGCCCTGACTAACGTGTTTGTTTTAAGAAACATCTAAATGTGTTATAAAACAATATCAATTTCGAAACTTCAAGTAACAAAATGAATAGACTACAAATATTTCTACTTTAATACATGTATATTAAATCTGAAACCAACTATGAGCAAGCTGTATTAATATAAGTAAATCGTTACTTTCACATCTCTGATACCATTTGGAAATCCGAACAGTAAATTATATAAATAACATTTTCGTAGAATCTCGTAGAAATCTACGGCGTAGCTAGGCTTCGTGTATACGTTGATATGTCAATATTGATTGTAAACGAAATAAGCGGCTGGAGAGCGATTGCCTACAACTATATCATATATAATAAAAATAATATAATAGCTTGAATGTTTTCCCTATAAAATAAATAATTTCTTTCGATTCAAGGATACACATGCGTGATGTTATGTTATACTTCATTTCCTCATATGAGATCTCATAGTTAACACAGTGACGTCAGCAATTCTCACATAAACACGGTATCAAAATCATCTAACACTTCAATGTAATAAATTGACTACATTAGGACCACTGGCAACTATTTCGGAAGATAGATAACGTCACGCGCGACACGAAGCAACGTGAACGTATACGTGTTATTGGTGGAGAGGGTTAAGTGCGAGGACCGTATTTTATTGATAGGATAAAAGAAACACGACTTATTCAAGCGTCCCGCTGGTCTAAGGGACCGGCGGACACATTTAAGTAACTTTTTTAAGTAAATGGAACAACGCCGAGAGAGCAAAGAGAACATGTTGGAATTTGTAGAAAAGTTATGCGTTTGTAAACAAAAATATTTTTGAAATTAATAAATTATATATCAATACCTTGTGACGTCCAAAGACGTGCTTTTAGTGGTTTATTGTGTCGCAACTTACATAAAGCAAAAGATAAAATGTATGTAAATATTATATGCAAATGTTTTATATGCAAAAAGTTGTTTGTAGGCCGTTGGATGTATAGATAATTGCAGCTATTTAACATCTCTTTTTAAACTCAAGCAAAACCATATTCCTACATTATAGTCTTGTATGAAATAATAAACAACCTCACATACCAGTAGCAAATTTCATTACGACATAATAATCCAGTTCCTTATGTCGAACTCGCCAAATATGGATATAATTGACATGCATGGTTAACAAAACACGACAAGCCGCCGAAGAAATATAATTACAGACTACAGTACGAGCCATTTCCTGGTCGTATGACATTTCCTATTAGTGATCACATCGGCCGCTCAAATAATTCGTTTTAATGGTGTTGGACTTTGTACGTGGTATTTATGATAAATTATAGTTTAAGTGTTTTACTTGCGTAATTAAGTCTAATGTTTTTTTTATATCTAAGGGTACGAAAGACAGCTGGTGTTAGAAAGTATGCTTTATTATTAGGCGGGTTAAATTTTTTTAAACGAATAAAGAGCGTATTTTTTTTTTAATTTTATAAACAATAATTTCACTTGTTTGCATTCAATCCTGTAAATGCTCACGGATGATGTCATTTTTTAATATTGTCCGAGCAGTATTTTCTTAATTGTATTAGACGTCACATTCAGAGAAATTAATTTCGTCAATTTAAATTAGTATTATCTTACACTAATCAGCGGATACGATGTACGATGGTATACACTTTGATGCGGTGGGCGCCGCCCGCCCACAAAGGATACATGTGTATGCTTACTTCCCAGGTATACTCCACCACCCACGCTATAATCAACACATGTTTCACCTTAAAACTCAGAACCCTATAAGCTAGCTATAGTCAGTTTATCTATTAACATGAAAAAATTATTGTTGTATGCTTGAAAAGTATGTATGTATATTATAAACAATGCGAATAAAAAAATGTAACCACAATACAATATTAATGATCATTTAAATGACAGTTGAAGCTTGGACCCGATTGTGACAATTAATTTCTTATTCATCCATTTTCTCGTTTCATTGAGAAGCCACGGGTCTTCTCTCAGAACGAGAAAGCTTAAGGTAATGATATGTCACGCTGGACAAGTGCTGGTTGGCAGACATGACACGCCATAGCGAACATTATGGAGAACTTTAAGGTGTGCATGTTTCTTCACGATATTTTCCGTTATCGTTACAGCACGTAATATTTAATTTTAAAAAGCACATTATTTGCAAAAAGGTCGTGCTAGTATTTGAACCCAGAATTCACGGAATTCTAAGCCGCGAGCCACCTGCTCAATAAAATCCGATTTTGTTTTCTAACGAACCAAAGAGTTATATTGATAAGAAATTGATTTTAAGGATTCATTGGGGTCCACAAACATCCTCTAACGACAAAACGAAACATATTGACTAATTACGTTAAAAGCATTCGGTTCGGGCAGCCATATCTAACATTCGACTTGGCATTAAGTTCACGAAGTCTGAATGCTAACTAAGGTTTGAGTCTTGGGCGTTTCTACGAGCTTGAAATCTGTTCAGGACTAATGAAATGGTAATATATTAAAGATACCAGAACGGCTATTTAGCGTATAAGAAGCGTAGGACGCCCTTTCAGCTAGGTGGAGTGACGGTGTCTACAGTGGCTGGCAGTGGTTGGGTACGAAGAGCTGAAGATCGAGCTTAATGGTGCACTGTTGGTGCGACCTATGTCCAGCAGTAGACGATTATGGGCTGATATTGATGATGATGATGATAATGATGAGTGGCCATTATAGTCACATTGCATAAAACAAAAACTATGATACTGCAGAATATAAAATATTAAAGGAATTTCTAAATGTTTTTGGTGATCTTCACTTGCAGTAATGTATCGTGCTCGACAGAAGGTGGCAAGTGCTTGTGTTCTTAAAGCTGATGCATAAGTTATCACTTACTCGCAGTATACAACTTTGGAATCCATCAATGGCTTCAGTATATTATACATTTTTTCTCCAATATTTGTCATTGCTTCTATCGTTTATTTATCTGTCTGTTATGTGTGTGTATCTGTGAATAAAGGTATATTTTTCTTTCTTTCGTGTTTTCATTCTTCGATGCACCTATTTCCCTTTCGTAAAAATACATCAGTTAGCAAATCGAAAGCGGTAGCTCTACGTATGGATTATACTATAAATTCTGTCTACCTATAAATGTGTGGGTACAGTGGAGATTCGTACGTAAGACTCATAAAACCTTGTTATGACTGGATCACTGCCGACGGATCCGACGGCTCACATGACAACTACAATCTTGGGGAATAGAAACGGGGGATAGTGAGAGAAATCCGCAAAGGAGACATCATTGCTTACCCTATTATCTTCTGGATACCTTTTATAATTTGGGCTTTGCTCGGTTTACCACAGTTGCCGTAAGATGATCAATTTTTTTCCGATACCTTCCCTTTTTCTGTGTTGTTGAACAATTATCTGATTCTACGTAATATAATTTATTTCATTACGAGTCATACTCATCGTCACCTATACTGAGCTGTTAGATTCAAAAAGCTGAAAAATTCGACAGCTTAAGTGTCCTTGTCACGACATAGTTAACCGCTTAGGTGAGTCTCTGATATTCCGTCCGCAAGGAATGAAAATGAATAGAAACGCCGATATAAAAAATCTTATTACACGGTCGTATTTGCGTATAGCTGGATAAACATACTTGATACAAATAGTGTTCCATTATTAACAGCGATAGGACGGAGTAAATGGATGCGAGAAAACGTTCTCGTTTGATGGATTACCCTACCAATGTATCTATATGATTTTAATATCTATGTACCTAGAAATGTATTGAGAATTACATACTCATTACTTATAATTCATTTCAATATTTTTAAATACTAGCTATGCCTACGACAACATGGAAGTCAAAACTTTTTATAAAATTAAAGTAGCCCAAGTTACTCCTTATTACATCAGCTATCTGCCAGTGAAAGTCCCATCAAAATCAGTTCAGCCGTTCCAGAGATTACCCAAAGAAAAACAAATAGACAGACAGACAGACAAAAATTGTAAAAAATATTATTTTGGTATGTGTATCGTGCATACATACATATGAATTTAGTAAAAATCGGTTATTTTAATATTACAAACAGATTGCCATATGTAACCGAAACGCAGTTACCGATTAGAAAAATCTATTTGTAGGAAGAAATCCGATAACCAGTACCTCTGAGTAACTGTTAAACTATAGTTGGCTGTTACCATGACAATCCAATCTGATAGATTTTATTATTATACTTTAACCTGCCTGACCTTCGCCGCACCAGTACCCTTAACGAGGTGCTATCAAATTCACCGATTTGCAAAGATTCGGGGAGAATATTCCCTTTAAATATTCATACGCCTTACAAGAGGCTTATCTGTAGGGTAGAATATATTGAGATAGAATTTTGTGTGGTGTAGTAAAAACGCCGCGTTTAACAATAGTGTGACGTAAATAAACGTCGAGGAGTTGGGTGAGATGGACGTTTTCCGGTTCTATAATTATGAGAAAATGTAAAATAGTCTTGTCACGTCGACGTTGCGGTCTCTTAGTAACTACTTCTGGAAGTCTATTGTCAAACATGAACTGTAAAAATAAATAATTACTTTGAAAGTACATTTGTTTTATATATATAATAGTAGGGTGAAGGTGAAGGTTTTATATATATAATAGTAGGGAAAGTAATTTGGTCAATTTATGACAGTAAATGCGGCGGATTTATTTTCTAGCATAAATAGACTTATAGGAAAAAATCCCAAAGTCTAAAATTATTGCCTTCATATCTTCAATGAAGTTATTTAAATGCTCCAATGATTGTAAAACAAACAGCCAATCACAAGAATGTAATAAGTAATCATTTAACATTTCCTCGGTAACTGTACATTTTCATTTAACGAATGTTATGTAATTAGCGTCTCTTGCGTACTAAATTAAAATTAAAATAGTCACACGTAATGCAAGCAACGTGTGACTAATGTGGAAAATAAAAATACATTAGCTGACATACAAATGCACGAAGACGCATGATATAATTAATGGACGTAGTCAAACGCGCTCTATATTTGAGAATCACACAGAAAAGTCTAGTAGCGATTATTCTAATAGTCGTCGCAATAAATTATGCGTTCGTTTCAAGAGCAGATGTCTGAAGGGTCCGAAATAGTCAGTTTCAATGTCGAGGAGAAAACTTGACTTCCGGCGATTTTCTTTCGTTCGCAATTCAGTTCGCTTTCCATCAACATGTCTCGGGTATTGCAATTTATTAGATTGGCGGCCATGTGACCCCTGTGTTATTGCGAATGTTTTTACAGCTGCTCATAAAAAAGACAATGAATTCAATACGAATTTCACAATAAAATGTCATGTTTTTTCTGATGAATAATAGTAGATGAAACATGTGATAGCCAAAATGCCGGTTTGCTCTTTTTATTGCATGATAAAGCAAATGGTATAAATTATAGGTGAATAAACGTAAATCATAAATACAGTAACCTTTAAGTATACACTGTACTCATATAAATAACGTTATCGTCAGTCTCACGCGAAGCTGCTACTACGCGAGGTAATCATATTTAAAATCTTATGTTTAAAATTGTTTATTTTCTATTACGATTAAAATTTATCGTTGTGTATACCAGCAGCAGAAGATCGAGCTCAGTGGCGTGTCATTGAAGAGGCTTATGTTCAGCAATGGACGATGACGGGCTGATATACCAGCATTTTTAGAATAACTTTTTTCTTTTATTGTGTGCTTATTTCTTCCCTTTTCATCATACTGTGGCGATCTAAATTGTTATCACAGTTATTAACTGTACAAGTCATTATTTTATTATGTTTCATAAGTATAAAGAAAGCTAGTTAAGAAAAAACTGAAAAGACTAAAGTAAGGGCTGCAAGAAAAAACATCATATTCAAATTTTTCTTTGCAAATAAATCGCCGAATTTAATCACTCATCACTGAAACTGATTACTGTACATCTATACATTTACTATTTGTATATATAACAATATATAAAGAACAAAATAAGCCCTTATGAATACAAAGAGCTTAAAAAATAAATAATTGTTATATTCAATTATTTTAAGATAACCAAAATATTTTTACGGTTATGTTATAAATTAATGAAATATCTAGCAAATGTAGTAACCTATTTAATGGATTGAACGCACGTGTCAGTCATGAAATTCAAAATTATATTTTTGTACTTATACGAGATATTACTGCTATTGTTCCATTATTTTGTTAGAGAACACATATCCTGAAGAAAGTAAGGGACTGTTTTAATATCACATGTCAGTCCCCAAACGTGTGGCATTTTTAATCAAGAAACTCTAGGAAAATATTTCTGGTGAAAATATTATTCAGTATATTCCGCTGTCCAGGAACGGAGTGATTACGCGTTTCATGAAGATAATAAAGTGAGAGTTTCAAAATTTCATATAACCCATGAAAGTATCTATATAACTTTTACGCAAATTTAAGTAAAATAAACTTATGAGAATCATATACATTTATGAAATATTGTTTATAAAACCAAAATAAATTTGTTATCATCATCATCAGCCTATCTCAGTCCAC
>DWMG01001944.1:0-14101 GCA_018244855.1 Elbella merops | reverse complement strand
AACATCTTTATTTGTTATCCGATTAAAATGAAAAAAAAACACTAAATCTTAAGCGAAGCCCTTATTCAAATCGGATAAGCCGTTTATGAGATTAGCGTGTACAAACAACGGTCCGTTACAGTTTTATTATACGTATAAGAAGATGTATTCACGTACAAAAGTTGTATTTACGCAAATGTTATAATGTGAATGCAATCAGTACACTGCAAAGACATTAAAATTATTTTGAATTATTATATTGAGCTAACTTTCGTTATCTTAATGCTTGATTATGGAATATTTATGTCAATGGCCACCAACGACAACGTTATCGCCAGAGCCACCTATCTGCGGAGCGACGCCGTATCTGCTTATGTATGCAGAATACTGCATCAGAAAGATTTATAGAGTGTCTGCGTCTTACGTGTGGGAGATAACATGTTTGTGTGTGTGTGTGTGTGTGTGTGTGTGTGTGTGTGGAGTTGTAACGTGTGTTTGTTGATGTAGATAATCATTTTTATAACGGTAATGTAAAATATTATGATCATTAGCCCTTCTCAGTCCACTGCCAAATATTAGTCTTTCCAAAGAGGGTTTTTGCTTATAACATCCGCTGGGCGTACGGTGCGATCGCAAAACAAAATAGCACGTTAAAAATACCTATGTGTATATATAGAAATAACCTGTATTAAAATATTGATGATAGTTAATTGAAATATTAAATTATTATTACTGTTATTATTATTAAATAAAAAATTAGAAAAAGCATTTCATCAAAAATTCATTTCGTATTAGAATAATTAAATTAACAAATAGTGTGCTTTGGCAAACGAATTGAATTACTTGCTTGCCTTGACTTGG
Source organism: Elbella merops (assembly GCA_018244855.1). NCBI lineage: Eukaryota > Metazoa > Arthropoda > Insecta > Lepidoptera > Hesperiidae > Elbella > Elbella merops. The sequence continues at coordinate 13,261 of DWMG01001944.1, read as the reverse complement.
CAAACGTAGCGTAATACGCTCTCCAGCTAGGTGGAGTGACGATGTACGCATAGTGGCTGGCAGTGGTTGGATGCGAAGTGCTGAAGATCGAGCTCAGTGGCGGGCTGTTGGAGAGGCCTATGTCCAGCAGTGGACGGGAGTAGGCTGATAATGACGACGTGTGCCTTAACTATGGTTTACTTGGTAAGGGTATAGTTAAATGAAAGACATTATACAAATAACCATATGTGTATTAAATATGTATATGCAGGGTTATACAGGTTAACATGAACATGACAGTTGGTTTCGGATGGTACACTAGCAATGTAACTATATAGATATGTAGATCATTGTAATAGGACATCACACCAACGTGATCTCATTCATGCAGACAGAGATCCTCCTTATGGTAACCAACCGTAAGTTATTGCACTGACGCGTCCCACGCCTAACGCTAACTATATAAATAAAAATATACATAGAATAGGATAATTACAAGATAAATAGGTTAATAATAGTAAAACGAAACAGAGTTACGAGGGTATACGTGAGATATAGGAATTTGTTACTAAAAATTATATTGCTGAAAATAGAGTATCTGAAGAACTGGTTAACGGGGAAGCTGTAAAACTTGAGGTTTGTAACATTTAATGTATAGAACTAATGTACTAATAAACTAATTATCCGTGACTAGCTGTGTCTGCGACTTCGTTCGCATGGGTGTCAACACTTTTTTGAAAATTAAAGTAGCCCAAGTTACTCCTCATTACATCAGCTATTTGCCAGTGAAAGTCCCATCAAAATCAGTCCAGCCATTTCAGAGATTAGCCGGAACAAACAGACAGTCAGACAGGCGAACAAAAAATATAAAAAATGTTAATTAAGTATATGTACCGTGTATACGTTCATATGTATTTAGTAAAAAGTGATTTTTTAATATTACCTATAGACACTCCAATTTTATTTATTTGTATAGATTCAACGATATTACGTCCAAAGGCGAAATTCTGCTTTATAATGCAGTCAACCATGATGATATCTTAGTGTTTTGTCTGTATTAAAGTCTTAAGGTGTTCATATAAAGGTAGTATTTTTATTATTGACCTCGATGGTCGAGTGGTTGCAAGCACGACTGGCGATCGGGACGACCTGGGTTTGAATCCCGAGCCGGGTACAAAGGGATTTTTCTAATTTAGAATTTCTAGTAGTGACTCGGAATCTGGATGTGTGCCCGGTGTATGGCAATAGACTCACCACCTATCCATGGGACCTAACTGGTGAAACGTGGGAGTGTACTACATTCCACTGCTTATCCCTTAGGGGATTACAATCGTGATGTTAGGTTTCTTTTTAAATTAGTAATATTACTTACAAGTAAACAAAACCGATGTAAGGAAAGTACCAGTAAATGTAATCTTTTATATCTTTTTACGAACGTCGTTCCTAAGCCCGTTGGCATCGTTCCTTCATATCTGTTTATGGCGCACGATAAACTTAATGACGCCTTAATACCGAATCTAATGTCCCCGAGTTTTTGGCATAACATATTCATGTTCTTGTCACCTTTATCTTTGGTACGAGATCCTTTTGGACGCTATCCAAATTGGACGAAATATTTTGTTCCCAACTAACGTCTCGTGTTTTGTATTCAGTGTAATATTTTTCTTAGAGTTATTTAGTGCAAATGAGGCAGGTCGCGAGGGACATTTGACCTTTAAGGTTCGCACCGAAAACTACGTTATGTTAATCGTGTTATTAAAGCCAACACTGCACGACGTTATTTTATCTTTAAAACGTGCAATTCTTCAGATTTTCTATTCACAGCGAACACAGGGGATATCAATGCCTGTGTAAATGTATATCATATCTTTAAAGGGATGTGAACATGAGTAAGATTCGTATAAAACACGCCCCTTATAAACAACTGTACATGTCTACTGCTGTTTTGATATCGTTGTACAATTTCATTCATTATCTTTTTACAACTTTACATCGTAATATGTATTTATCTTATTTATAACTTAATTTTGATGAAATTGCAACTTTTAATGCATAAAATTGTAGAGTATAATTGTTATTTGAACTACGTTTAATTTATAAAATAATATAAGCCGTTCCATGAGCTATTAGAAATATGTAAAATATTATCTTTTAATCCATTTAATCGTATCGCAATTACATCAAAATTGCTTACACTATGTCACTTAACATTAATCTTAAATATAAATTTTATCGTACAAATAACATGGTTAAACAAAACGGGAACGTTTCACAATGTACGAGGGAGTATTTAATCTTAGGTAACAAAATGAGGTTCTTATATAAATAATGAATATGAGCACAAGCATTTTTTTATATCGGATGGCAACGACCTAGAGGTGACTAGAATATACCTATAAAGGATGCAATACTACATTTTGTAAGACAAAAAATGGTAGAAAATTCAGTCTTATGCATAGTAAACTTAAATATCAAAACGGGCTAAAAGTTCTCTCGTGTACGTTATTCCAACCAGTATATAAATGAACTCACATTGCTGTATATACCTCGTAAAAAATGGTGCAATATTAAACTATGATAAAAACAAAAAAAAACTAGGTAATATACGACTATTAATAACATATTTACTACTGTTTTAATTTACCCGCGATATTTTGGTTAATATTATTAATAGTTACGAAGTAATTTTTTTTCCAGTTAACCGTAATACTCTTTCATGACTTTTTATTTTAACTTTTTATAATTCATGACTTCAACAGAGTTTATTCAATTGTATGCCAGAACAAAAATATTTTAAAACACTTTTAAAGTTATTAACACGGCCACACATTTAATACGTTTTTGATTGAGTTCATTTTGTTTTTGTCGGTTTTAAATCAAACGTAAATTAAATCAAAGATAATTTTTTTGTCGGTTTTAAATCAAAGGTAAATTAAATCAAAGGTATTTTTTTTGCCGGTTTTAAATCAAAGGTAAATTAAATCAAAGGTAAAGTTTTTGTCGGTTTTAAATCAAAGGTAATTTTTTTTGTCGGTTTCAAATCAATGAGCAAAGGTAAAATGATAAAATTAAGGTATATTGGTATAGTTAGCCAATTCCTTCCCGTTCTTGTACATTGACGTAATGATGGGGTCCAGATTGTGGTACTCCTTGCCCGAACGCGGTCGCAGAGTGTTGGTTGGTTGACGGCTGAACCTGAAATTTATTTCTTTTTGAATCCTCGGTAAACGACCAGCGAAATGATAAATGATGGCTAGATGTTTCTATTGATGCCACGAACTTTTTCATAAGTATCTAATTCAGAAACAAAATTGTTTTGTCATTCTTTGTAATTATATGGATCAAATTAATTTTATAAATAAAATATACAAATCCGGTAATATGTACTGGAGGAATAGGACCGTAGGGACCTTATTTCAAGAACAATTTACGCGATGCTACTTCTTAGCATTGAAGCTATCTTTTCCAGAAGGAATGTGGACATACTGTTTAAAGTGGATGTTGTTCAGCTCGAAGCACAAATGTGTACATCAGTAGTACTACTCCAGGCACACGTTTACAAATTGTTCCTAATTCGTCATAACTTTTATTATAATTTCTTACCTTACACCTGTCGGGGTATCAGAAGACGAATGTGAAGAAGTTAGGGAAAGAGTCTCAATATAATCAGACATATCAGATGTCCCGCTCGAAGTGCTGTGTGTATCAATTACACCTAAAATGAATAAAATATATGAATTATGTAGTTCCATGAATTACCGAGGAAATAATAATTTGCAACCGACAATAGCCTAGCAGGTTGGCAATGACAGCCTAGTGATTAAGAATTCAGCCCCTCACTTCGAGGGTACTGGGTTCAAATCCGTGGCGCGCACCTCCTTACAAAAGTGCGTTTTAAGTTTAAATATCACTTTCAACGGTGAAGGAAAACATCGTGATGAAACATGCACACCTTAAAATTTAAAAAAAAATTCTAAGGCGTATGAAGTGCCAACCCGCACATGGCCATCGTGGCAAACGTTGGCCTCACCCCTCTTCCAACAGTGGGATGATAAATGGGTCGATTATTATTGATTGGTAATTATAACTGACAAAAATAAATACCTTTGAACTGCTTCGGAGGCAGAACAGGTACTTCAGCTTCCGCCGATGATGATTTTGCTGGCACATTTGCCCTGTGTATTTGCATTGACATATCTCTAAGAGGATCAGATGACTTAGATTTCCTTGGTAACGATGAATGGACACATCCAGATAGATTACCTCTCATTCTCTTATGTAACATGTATTGATACCTTGAATGTCCAGAAGTCAAAGGCATTTCAAACTCATGGAACTCTCCAGGGCCGTGTTTAAGGGAACAACTCGATACACCAGAATCGTTAGAACTTGACGAATCTCTGTTTCCAGCCGATTTGCATGGCACACTCGATGATCTTTTTATTTGGGCATTATCCATGTGCTTGTTTCTCAAGTGCGGCATCTCTTTAGAAGAATTTTCCTCTGACGTTTTGTTTTCCGAACTCGATGATTTGCAACAGTCATAACATTCTCTATCATTATCGCACGGGGGTGATGTAAGCCTATTTTCTAATGCTAAGTTTCTCAGCGTCTCCAAAGAAGATGAAGTCGCGTGACTTCCAATGCTACTATCGAATTCCTTCAAATCTTCTAAGAGCCTTGCCGAGTCTACAGAACTGGAACGCTTTTGCACCAAATCCCGGTTATTGTTGCTAGAAGATTCATCGAAGGATTGAGTTCGATTTGCAGTGCCGTTCAAGGTTGGTATGCTTAGAGACTTTTCAATATCCGCTCGGTAAAGCTTGTGCATTGGATGTTTTAGGCTTTGTGACCAATTCTGTTTTGGAGACATGGGTGTGTATCCTGGATTAGGACCTAAAGTTCTATTGGTGATCTCGCACTTAGATTCGCGAGATGGTTCCATTAGCAAATATTCATCGTTTCTATTTCTCATAATGTCATTTTGCTTATGTGCGGAATTCTGACAATGGACGCATTTCGTGCAAACCTTAGGCTTTTTGGGCAAAGAATTAACTGCAAGATCAATATTTGCACTCAATGCATCTAGTTCACTTTGCGTTACACCAGCTTTCTTAAGCAGGTCTTTGGCGTTTTCGTAAAATTCTAAAGATAGGGCAAATTCAAGATTCTCATAGTTTGCGTATGGACCTTCGAAATCCTTTTCCTCTTTAGGTTCAAAATTTTGGTAATTTGTACATCCGATTTCTTGAGCAATACTAAAATCTTTTTCTTGGTCAGTCGCGGCGCTTTGTCTATTGGTCTTTCGTGACATATCTACTGTAGCATAGAGAGCCATACTATCTGACTTGTCACTATCGAGTACTTCTGTATTAATTTTTTCGCCAGTGGGACTTTTTTTACAATAGGGAAGGTTTATTAAATTATTTGCCCAATTCGTAACTTTTTGACAAGGACATTCAACAGGTTGTAAGTTTTCTTCACATTCTACTATAAGCGGCTTTTTATTTGATCCAAATTTCAATATGCATCCACATTTCTTCCTTAGCACTAAAGAACCAGGTGCAGAGTTCTTAGTGACTTGAAACAAGTCGTCAGCTAATGCTTTTTTAATTCTTTTAGGGGTATCATAATATTCTGCGTTGTCAACCTGAAAGGAAATCAAATATAAATAAAAAACTACAAGTGTTTCTAACTACGACGCCAATGATACAATACAAAACGATAAAGAAAATAACATTTACCAATAAATTGCCTCTAGGCATTAAATTTGCCCATTGTTACAACCTCATTATTGTGCTTATAAAGTGTTTAAAATAAAAAAATAGTACTTAATTTTTAACTACGTACCTCAGCATGTGCTACCTTAGGAATATCATAGTTCTCGTAAGGACCTGCCTTCGGATTATTGATAGGATAATTATCATTTACACAAGGACATGCTTTTGCAGGTAACGAGGCCGGTAGTTTCTTCTGATCTAAATGTGATGGTTTAGGTGGTCTTTGTGGTGGACATTCCTTGCAGTGACACGCTTCAATATTCTTCTGTATGGCTCTAGGTGTTAAATAGTCCGTACTGTTGGACGAATTATCAGAACTACTTTCGGGGACAGCTTCCATTGTCCAAGCAGGATTGAAATGGGCTCCAGGTGTTAAAGCAACCGTTGATGAACGAGACATCGCACCGAGTTTTGTTAAGCATGTGTTACAACGTTCGAGGGTGACGTGATCAGCACCACTCCATGGAGCTCTTGGACAGTTTTCTGGTTCAGTTTTGTAATCGTGATCTTCAAATCCCCTTCTCTCGTCAGATGGCCAGTATGGTGAAGTTTCTCCGCAGTCTTCGCCAAAATAGTTTTCTTCGTACAAAGCGCTTGCTGTGTCCGGTATTGATTGGTCGACGGTGTTTACATCGGAGAACCGTGTGTTAGCGCGCGTCTTACTTCCTCTATCTGTGTAATTCAAACAGTAAATATGTATAAAATATCGTATATTTTAATATCAAACATTTTTCAATACATATAGCTATAAAATTAATGTTGCTATACTAAAAAATAATACCTAGAAATTGACCAGTTCGTGAAGATGTCGGTCGTTGTAACGAAAAGTTTCCATGAGCGGCTTGGTCAAATGCGTCTGTAATGTCTTGAGCTTGATCAGTGATGAGCAGATGCAGACCCTCACCCTTGCCACAATGAGAGCCTCCTTCGAAGCAGAATCGACCCTCCACTACTCCATAACGCCTGCGTAAATTAGAATAGATTAATGCTTACCGTTTTAACTGGGTTGTCTTTTTTGTGATACGATACATATTTGTTCAACAGTTTGTCAGTCAGTGTTGAAAAATTCAAATTAAAGTATTATAACTATATATTAATACGTGAAGCAAAAAATTCGTACCCCTTTTTACGTTTTCGTAGTTTCGTCGTTTACGCAGACGGAGGAGTATGAAATTTGGCACACTCATAGTTTATATAGAGAAGGAGTGCAGAATGTTAAAATGTATGTGTAATATGTATTACAAATACCTTAAATTGTATTAAATAAACCATTCATTATTTACGTTCCCATTGTCAATGTCGGACACGAGACGGATGTGGTCAACAAGTAGCACAGAGGAAAGAGTTATATAAGCATCGTCTTTGACATTAGAACCTAGACAACGCTCAAACTGATTGTTTTATGATTTACGATCGAATGTCAATCGCTACTGGGCCACTAGCAAGTATAGTTTTGTGTAGTATGTATTTAGAAATTTTTGTTACCAGTTATTTCGGTGACGGTGACAGATAAAATGGTGTCACGAGTATAATCAAAGGATAGAGTCGAATAATTGTTGATTGATTTAGTAATACAATGATAGTCCACCGGCAAGTTGGACCGATGATGTTAAAAAAGCGGCTAGTAGTGGCTGTATGAGATCTGCGGAGGATTGAGTATTGTGGCACACCTTGGGAAAGGCCTATGTCCAGCAGTAGAATGTAAAAGGCTGACATGATGATGATGACGATTTTGCAATGAAACGTTATATATGTTGATAAAATGTTATATAATCATCATCATCAGCCTACTCCCGCCCACTGCTGGACATAGGCCTCTCCTATAGCACGCCACTGAGCTCGATCTTCAGCTCGTCGCATCCAACCCCTGCCAGCCACTTTGCGTATATCGTCACTCCACCTAGCTGGGGGACGTCCTACGCTACGTTTGCCAAGTCGCGGTCTCCACTCCAGAACACGTCAAAATCACTGTAATTAGTATAGAAGAAACACAAAGTGACAAAGTTTCAATCAAACCGACAATTCGAAGGTACTGTACCTGTAGTAATATTTCACAACAATGCAATAAACATGTAGGCGGACACTCACAGCAGCAGCTCGCAACATGACATGTAAACTAACCCAATAAAGCAGTCGGCAAATTTATTATCGCCTCCATATATCGCTGCAGATAATATCCGAGTTTTGTACGGAACTGTTGTGTTCGTAATGAATGCAGTGTTCCAATAGTTTAACATTTTCACGTAAAACGGACTATAATCATTATTATTGAAACCGGCATGCATGTATGAAGAGATTGATATATGTGGTAGACGCACGGCAGGTATGCAAGTATAGGGATATTTGGCACTTCGTGCTGTCTGCCTACACCGTAAGGGACTTGGCGTGAATATATGTACGCAAGTATACATATGTATATGTATTATTATCAAGCCTTTTATCACTCTACTATAGGGCGTGAGTGTCCACTTAAAATGAGAAGGCCATGATTTGAGGACATGGTCTGCCACGCTGTCCGAGTGCAAGTTTAGATTTTACAGGCCTTAGAGAGCGTAATGGGCTCATAAAAATATATACATCTGTTCATACCAAGTATTGTAAATATTAGTAAGTAGATACGTCTTACGTATAACATTAATGGCGAGAGGCAGTAATTTACAATACTCCTCTGCCAGCCCCTCCGCGGAAATACAGCCTTTATATTATATTATTTTATAATATATTAGTAAGTAGTGCAAAATGTAAATGTCTCACGTCCACTTTTACTGGCAGCACTTAACAAACTCCTCATGGACATAGAAAAAGTTCAACAACTTTTGCCAACTCAGATCTAAGCTGGCGCCCGTCCCGAGCGGGCTATGATTGCTCACGGTTTGTAGAGTGTCTCAACTGTATCCCTGGATATTCCTACTATAAAGTTATATAAAGTACGATTATGTATATGAATCAATATACACAGACGAATAAAATCATTATAACGCTTTATGTATAGCAAAAGTAATTCCACCTAATTCCAAAGTGAGCATCAAGAGAGCTGGTATTGTGATAACCAGATAATCTATATGCAACAGAATACAACTACTACATGCAACAGACATATAAAAAGATTAAGCAAACATATCCAAATTCGAATCGCTTGGCTACGAATATTATTGTCCTTATGCAAAGAATACCAACTATACTTGGCTGACGTTGCTAGATGCAGATATATATCGTAAGATTAAAGATTAAACCCTACGGAAACCAATAAGTTAAAAAGTAAGTACGCCAATAATGCGCAAAGTACCTGGCAGCGGTTGGATTGGGAGAGCGATGTCACTGGCGTGCTATTTGGGAGGCCTACGTCCAGCAGTGGACGGAAATAGGCTGATGATGATGATGATGATGAAGCCAATAAGAATTACTGTTAAAATAAAATAAGCGATTGTACAATTTTATGAATATTATTATTATATAAGGTCCCTTACACAGTCGCGGCTCTTCAACATAAACAAAAAACAAGAAACAACTACAAATGTATACATTAGAACTATTGCAGTCGTTGTTAGATAATATAATCAACAATGACCCCAAAGTATGTACGAGTGTTCAAATTTCTAAATACACTCTAAGGGTTTACATGAAATTTTACCAATTTGAGCCAACTCAGATCTAAGACGGGAGTTTCTCCCTAGCGGGCTATGACTGGTCGGGATGGTTAACTACTTTAACTGGCCAATTGAAGTACTAGAGTATCTGCGCTATATTAATAGTTTGCAAAATAATCATTAAGATTTTATATGGTAACCTCGTATATTTTTTTGTTATTGAACGAAATTATATTTTATGAAAAAAATACTGAGGAATGTGAGATGTTCATAAACAGAAATTTGTTAAAAAGCAATCTGCCGAGGTATTGAAGGAAGCTCGAAGTTGTCCATCAGCACTCTATGAGCAGTCTATTGTACCCTGAAAAACTTATCAATACAACCTACAGTTCATCAAAATGGAGTTATAATACAGTGTTTTTTTCTTAACTAATTTTTTCATTAAATATTAAATTACGAACGTAAAAACCTACAATTCGAACAGTTCTCCAGATTCCAAATGAGACACTAGAAAATTTAACAAGGTGTTACCCACTAAGATACTAACCGAAGTCGATCCTCAAGTCGGCGATGATTGCTCGGGGGCCGTAAATTGCGTTTTGCGGTAACAAGGACACTGGACTTCGCTAACTTTCGGAAAATAAAATATTTATCGTGTCTCGCTTGAATCGTACTCAATATATTATTAAAATAAATAGAGTGTACCTACAATACCATGCAGCAGAATTATTATTTATATTGACCCTAACACAATTACTGGTACTACTAATACTACTACTACTGGTACTACTACTTATATAAATAAATTAAACGTTAAGTATAAAGGTGAAAAGTTTGTGATAATTATATATCTTTGCCTAATAGGTCAGATTATACTGGTTGACGGGAGAGTCAAAAGAGAGTCATGAAAGAGGTCTATATAGGTAGAGAGAGAGGTGTATACCTATAGCTAGAGACCTGTATGATCATATAATAATAAAATAAGGTTTAGGTATGACAATGTAATATTAGGTTTGAAGCCGCCACGCACGCACGCAAGCTAATTAATATCGAGCGTCGCATCTCTCTATACCAAGTGTGTTAGTCTATGGTTAAAAATGTTAATGGTCTTAGCTAATATACTGTAGCCGTCTCTAACAAAGCTGTGTTCATATTAAAGAAATCATAGGTTATATTACATGTGATGTAAACTATAGCCTTAACCCTCTCAGTATGAGAGGAGACCCATATTCCAACAGTGGAATTATAATGGGTCGATGAATGAATGTATAAAGATCTGGCAGCGTTCGAGAATGTTCGCAAATGACCGATCTATCGAACGCACGCGCAAGTTCAAACACCTCTAAACATGTTTGTTTTATGTCCTTTTCGCTTCCATGAAGATGTTACCTCCGAGTAGTTACTCGTGTCAAAGGTTGATAAATATGCAATATCCACGGATCGATCCCAGATCGATCGGGCGTGTATTTTGTAACCGGTATTTCTTGATCTCCCACCTCCTTCTCTGTGTTTACGTTTGCAGTTAGCAGCGGGGTTTCTAGTCGTATTTGTGTTGGTCGTATTACACTAGTCACATTGAGAGCATTGTTAGAAAATTATAGATGGCGCCTTAGGAGATGGCTCGCTGTTTACATTCCGTCTCGATGTAAGCTGATCTAAGGTTGTTTAGGAGTTCATAGGTCGGAGTGTGATTACATGTTCGAGTTGTTTGTTTGCTCTGAAATTGATTTCGTTTGAGCTTTAATTTTTTTGTAACATTAGAGAAATATTCCCAATATAACCCACGTTATATTTTTTTGTTAATATTTTTCTATACGATTAATATTGTTTTATTACTTAAAGAAACAGCAACCAGTGATAGAAGCCTCCTGATGATAAGAGGTTCTGTTCATAAACAGACATGTCCTTAGTTTAACTTACTCGTACCTATATCAAAACGAGAACAACTATTTATATAATAAATTCAGATCGTTGCTAATGGACCCGCGACATATTGTACTCATAAATTATATAAAATAAAAATTATTGTATACACCTACCCGAGATTTAACGATGACTTTCTTATCCAATACTCGATTTTTACCGATTTTTTACCGATGATATTGTTTATAAAGATTTACGAGAGAACTCAAATAACTGTTTCTGTAGCATACTTTAATACAGCTACGACGTTTCCAATTCTGTCTGCGTGGTGAAAAACAAATGACTGCCTCCACTATTATGCGCACTTACGGCAAAACACTAAACTTGTAGTAACGAATATAATGAAATCTCTGCACATCGGTACACTTTATAAAACCTTCATTCGAGTTGCAGCATCATATTAAACTAAGGTACCGTTCAAAGCATAGAACGGGAAATATCGCTCGGAAACTAGTAAGTGAGACCACTCCGACTCTGATATATAGTTGAGATACTTCGCTGTAGTTTTAACAGCACCTTAGACCTATTTTATGAAGTAATGTTGTGTGGCGGACCATAATGCCTTGGCGAAGCCGTCCACGGTACTGTGATAGCTGGCAATAGAAAGCGATTGAACTTATAAATTATTCCCGATTGCTGGTTATACTGCTCTTTTTATGATTAAAATACATGCAATTTATTGGGACACGCGCATAAGTAAAACCATGTGAATAAATGATTTGAGTCATCAAACAATATATTTGAATCATTAATGAATACACTTTAATAATTTTATATCCTTTTGCTATAATTGAAACAGTTTTATTAATTATCATCATTCTTATGTTATTAATAATTCAAATTCAAATTCAAATTCAAATTCAAATTCAAATTCAAATTGGTTTTGCAATTATTGCATAACCAACTTATTTATTTGGTGATACTGACTAACAGATAATATTTATGTGGATGTAAATTAAACTTTGGGGACTATAAAATATAAAATCACACCTGTTATCTTCAAAGAGGTAGGCAGAGTAACGTGTAACTTCTAGGTTTCGCCAGCTATCGACTTTTAACTTAGTGTATTTAAAGCTTAAAAATAGAGGATCATTATCTGAACATGGATCAGGAGCCCTCGTGATGGAGAGCCACGCACGAGCTGCAGCGCTACAGAGAAAAGCGCAATGACTTAGAATATCTGGAGCATTATTGTTAGTACATAACAATACATATCGGAATTGTAATCATAATCATCAATGCCTTTACAATTCCGTTATTGGATACCAGCTTCTACTTAGAATGTAAGGGAACGCATGTAAGTGAACGCTACAGTATATCAACCTGTGCATCTGTGAGTTGCCGGACTTTACGCGATTTAGAGAACATATTAGAGGTTTCTAGGCTATTCAGGTTTGTTCATGATTATTTTTTCGAAAAGTACATTTATTCATATTTTGAGAGAGAAGGACTGTCAGGCTGGAACCTAAATCACTGACAAATAAATAGAGTTAAATATTAAATATGTCAATTAATCGGGACTTCTTTAGTTCCATACTGATTACTATGTTCTATGGCACACTTGTAACCTACACTGATACACACTACTATGTAGATATAACAGCACACCATAGTCTGTAAACATCAGTTAGACAACTTATACGAGTACTTTTGCAATCATCTGTAAATCTCTCTGTTCTAGAAAAATCAAATTTAATCAAAGAGAAGACTGCAAACCAACTTGACATTTTTGTGCAGTCCGTCTTAGTGAGTCTGCCTACACCCTCGAAACCTTCGGCGTAGAACGATATCAATATTACAGGTTAGGGACGGAAAAAGTACATTGGACCTTTCCGGGCGCGACACCAATACAGAGATTCTACCTATATCCAAATTATTAAAGTTGCTCTTTAAACAATTTGAAAATACAATGTACAATTGAAATTGCTTTCGCAGCTTTCGTGACATTGAGTATGTGAAACAAAATGTGCGCCCATAATGAATGTTTATGAT
>DWMG01001943.1:0-14104 GCA_018244855.1 Elbella merops | reverse complement strand
GCATAAACCCCCTTTGTGGGAGGCCTATGTCCAGCAGTGGACTAAGAAAAGCTGATGATGATGATGATGATGGCTTAATACATTGACTGTATGTTTTTTCAAGACTGCCAACGCGCACTTGGCCAGCGTGGCAGATTATGACTTTAACCGTTATCGTATACCGACCCAAACGACTAACGTTCAACAGTGGAATGATAAAAGGGATGATATCTTCTCGTTAGTTACTCGCTAGCAGTGAAGCAAGACCTACCGTTGATTGCATTATAGTTTTTTTAACGACTAATTTGTAACATACATAAAATGTCTTATGAGGCGTTTAGTCGAAAGATTAATTAAATGGCGCTGATGTGTAGAATTGCCGTTGCTCGATGTATTTACTGTGGAAAGTATATCTGCTATTCTTGTGGGATATGAGGCAATCTCAGCGGTCACGGCCATTGTGATCCACACCTTGAACATTAAGATCGAACACAGTTATTTGCTGCGGTGGCTGCATAACTGCAGTCTTTTGAAAGTTTGGTGCTACGCAAAATAATTATAAAACAGAGATAAGTATAGTACATTGAGTCAAGTTTTATTCAGAGGATGAGAAGTGTTTCATATTTGTCTATGGTCTTTGAAAGGCTGGTGGAACATATTAATTTATTTTAAAGAAAACCAGTTACGAGTGTATATAAAATTAAATGCTAAACGACTGCAGACATTAGAGACGACATTTATTTGTATCGTCTTTCCGTTTTAGTTTCTTGAATTACGCTATAAACAGTTGACCTTTTTAACACGTTTCATTTAGTCGTGAATTTACAGAAGTGTTGAATTTAGCTAAATTTAAAAATGGGACGACATATTAAATTAAGACGGTGAAATACGAAGTGTAAATTGAGTTTTAAAACGGACACAAACATATCATTACAAGAGCGAAGTGTAAAGTCATAAAACTTCATTTGTCAGGTGAAACTGGCCAAAAGGTTGCGTGCTTCATTATTTTTAAAGTGTGATCGTAAATAAAAGTGACCGCAACTGTCTATGGTGTATATTTAAAATTCGAATCAAACGTTACGATTTATTTGAAAGCATCAAATCGACTTGCCACATATTTATTGCACAGATAGTAAATTTGGCAAAGCAATAAAAATAATGTGACTTGTGAAGTGTCTGAATGAGCAAATTTTTCTTTTACAAACTAATCACATTAAATGATTTTTAAAAACAAGATAAAGCTTAATTTTCTCAGATAATTTGTAACGTAAAGCAATGGCGGGCATGGTCAATTTTTGGATGGGTGACCGCTAATGGCGAATTTTTTCGAACATTTTCGTCCTTCAGCGGCTAACTTATAGTTAACTAATACTGGGGCTATTCTAAAATGATTATCTCCGCCAATCTGTACTGAATCAACGTTGTTGGGAATTGTTCAAGCGTTCCGCAGTAGTGGATGAAATTATCCTCAGTATTAAGAATTAAAAAGACTAAATAAGAACAAATTCAAAAAGTGATTTGAAGAACAGCGCTGTAATAACTGTTGATAGTTGCCTCATACCGAAGCCGATAAAACCAAACCCAAACATCATTAAGGTAGGTAGACATTAGGGACCGTAAAAATTAATCGGTTTGTCATGCCGTGCAGTCATTATTGGTTAGTTAGGCTTCAATTTAAAATATTATGGACTTTGATTATATATTATATAAAGACGGAAAATGCATAGGCATATAGGTATTATGTGGTGTTGATATAATAGTCATAAATTGACTTTTGTTATGTACGAGTAAGTCTATCCGTAGACTATGTGGAAATCCATTGCTAATAAATGAAGTCTAAATTAATTTACTTATATTTTGAGTAATTATTCGTTCAGTAACAAATTTTTGTTACTGAACGAATCATTTCAGATAGAATTGCATTAACTACATTACAATTATCATTTTATAGAAAACGTTATGATTTGTTTAGTTATTTGATGTTTTTTTTTTTTTGATGTTATACAAGGATTAAAAACATGAATTTAGAACAAGATAGCAGACTGTCTCTAAAACATGAACAATCGGCACAGATAATAAAATAAAAAAAACCAAATATCACTCCCGTAAACCCCGAAGAGGTACACATAAAAATCTATAATCATGCTTGTGCGTATAAGCGACCAAGGAAACAGCCAAATCAAATAACAAATTAAAATCATTTTTACATTCTTTTTTCACGAAATATATTTATTTAACGTTTAATAGTTACACTTATTCATACTGTAACTCGGTTTACACACATAACTATTTGACTTTTGTTTTTTTCGAATATCTAAGGTATGTTCTAATCTAACCGGCCAGCCACAATAAACAATTGGTTGCTGAAATCTATGTATAATGTCCGCAGCGCGGTTGGCTTAGTTTTTATGTGAATCGGTAAAATTGCCTCTATTAACGGCAATTTTCCTTAATAGCACTCGATAATGCTGCATTCCAGCTGCTCTGTGCTGTGACTTGTATATAAACTGTTATTTACGCTTACATATTTTAATATTTCTATTGATTGAAATGTGCGACATTCTAGCAGTGCATGCTTTAAATTTTTTTTTTCAAATATTTTTTTTTGTCTTACTTGATATTGATTTATATAGTACACAGAAAATCCAATAATACCAGGTCTTAAGACTCGGCCTCCTATCACACACGAGTAAAATATTCTTATATAGTTCGAGGTTACAAGATCTAATAAAGTCACCACTCAGTCACATCCTTTACCTGGCTAACAAATCCATCTGTTCAGGGATTGACAGACAGACATCGAACTCGCATTTTCTCTATATATTCCAACGAGTGTTAAGTCAGATATCAGTGCAGAAGAAGCCAATAAAAAACTATTATAGATGAGTAAATCGTTTGCTGCACCAATTTGATAATAGCATTGTATGCTAATCAACTAGCCATGCAACATGTGAGGAAAAACTTGTTAGAGGAATAATATGATTAATTCGATGATTATACACTAAATAGTTATAACATATCATTATTAAAGACCACCCATTCTTATATTGGCTCAAATCAACGATTTCATATAACTGTTGAATTATTGCATAAATTATAATGATTTTATGAAATGCTTAGAAATTTATCTGTCCGCATTGAGCAGTGTTGCCTATTAAAAATGCTACTTGATTAATTTTGCGTGTAAAACTATAATCTGTTTGTGTACTTTATTATCTGTGATTCTTATTCGAAATATCATTTAATTGAAATTGTAAAGTAGTCGTATTGTTAATTTATCATATAATGTCCATTATGGTTATAGTATTATTTGTAGGTTATTAAATGTTATGTGTACGTTACGCATTATAAAATAAATTCGAGATATGATTTTATTTTATTGCTGGGCAGTTACCATCAACACGTATCGCTCGTTCTCGTCGGACACGGGTCTCCTCTCACAATGGGAAGGGTCAACAATTGGTTACCTTTATAAATATTAACATATATAATTTTATTATTATCTTTACAAACAAACCCAAACAATCATTTCAGCCAACGAAACTAAGTTCTTTTGGTGCACAACGTGTCATTCGTCATTCAGTAGTTTAACCATTACATTTTTTAGTTACTGAATGTAAAAAATATCACCATCATCATCATCATCAGCTTAGAGCTGTCCACTGCTGAACATAGGCCTCCCCTAGAGCGCGCCACGTTGTTCGGTCCTCCGCTATCCTCATCCAGTGACTACTACTGGCGATCCTACGTATGTCGTATGTAAAAAAAAACCACGTTTTTATATGATTTTTATACATATGATTAACAGCGTCATAAAATAAATATACCATTTGTTTTAATTTCACCGCTCAGCGGTAACCTGTCGGTAAACTTTATTATCTGTCTCCGTCTTAAATCTGTACTCCGTTGGCGCGAGTTTACCGGCGGGGTGGGGGAGGGAGAGTAGGAGGGGGGCGATAAAAAAGTTCACCGAGAACGCTCGGAACCGGTCCATTGTGAGGTTGTAACCGAGCTAGTTTTTTAATGATCCCCGATACCTCGATATCGGAGTCTCGGTTGCGCCTAGATGACAGCAGATAAAATATCCGATATGAAATAATTAATTGTCTACAGTTTTCATTTTAACATAAACAACGCACCTTGAACTCTCGAGTATGCTAATAATTAGATGCCGAAATGTCTGTATGGGACTGGACAACCAACTTGTACTTTGCGGTTACCATTGTCCAATTTAGAGATATAGCTAAGTTAGTTAACTTAGGCAACTACACATTTTATCTAGATAGTATCCTGCACTTTTTAAGACATTATGTAACATGTAGTCAGTTCTTTTTTATTCTGCAACTACTCCTTCCTTCAATTCATTTGCCTGCAATTCTACTCCATTTGTGTTAAGCTCTTGCAGTTTCGTATTTTGCTGCTTTTGGAGCTGCATCATGCTTCTGTAATAAATAACTAGAGATAGAGAGTTGTCGGTTACCCACGCCCGGGACTGATTTCGCCACGTTCTCTCGAGAAAACGGAAACGTACAAAAATTTTCAATAACGATCACACATCGCACTTTTATCATTCCACTGTTAGAGACACACTTTAAGAATGAGAACAGTTAAGAAAATATTCGTCACGCCGGCCAACCGCGGGTTGGCAGATTCTAAATGCTTTATTGAACACGGAGGCGGGGTCAGCTTTCCTCAGAATGTTTTCCTTCACCATTACAGCAAGCAATACTTACCATTGTGTATTTTTAGATTTCGTTAGATCAAAACATCTGGTCTATGAGTGGATTTAATCGCTACATAAGAGATCCTTGTTCATGAGTATAAAGTGAAAATTGTCTTTTCATGTTAAAAGTCCCGTTTAAGTTGACCTCTTTACTATCACCAAAGTCCGTAACAGGTGATGGAGCAAAAAGACGATACTTATTACACGGTGCGTGCTTCCAATATTGAATTGTATGCCGTTAGTGAAGCCATAAGCTGGTAGGTCGAACTCCAATTTGTTTTTATGGAGGCGAGATTACCGGAATGATCACTAATAGGGCTTGCGCAGGCGATGTCTTTTGTGAGACCAAAATATTTGTCGGTTAAAAAATCACGAGGCGCAAAAAGAGGCGCCTACAATAATTTACCAAGGAATTTAATACGAACGTATTTCGTGAGATTACTTTGTTTTGTAACGTTTATTTGTTGCGTCATCATCATCATCATCAGCCTATTTCCGTCCACTGCTGGACATAGGCCTCTCTAATAGCACGCCACTAAGCTCGATCTTCAGCTCTTCGCATCCAACCATTGCCAGCTACTTTGCGTATATCGTATATATCTTTGTTGCGTGATGTTTATGAAAAAGTGAAGATACTGCCAAAAATAGGGCCCTATTTATCAATATCGCTATTTCGTCTGTATTAGCAGGGTGCACCACCTGCAGGTGGGGTTTACTTGGGCTCCTGAGATGGTGGTTGGAACCCCTTACACCCTAATACATTTTCAATACTTTAAACAAACCAGTAATATTGTGCTGGTGTTTTGAATCGGCGTTATGATATTCTTACTTACCAGTAAATAACTGGCAACAGAATGGTTGTTAAACAATTGTGGTGAATGAACCAAATGGTTTACGTACGTAAACGTACGTAAAACGTTTACGTTTTTAAAGCATGCATTTTCAGTTTTTACACATTATATTATATAAATAAATAAAAGGAAGCAGGTAAATAAAATTTAATAAAGGATTGAAACTTAGGTGTATGTGCCTGATTTCTAAAACATCTGCAAATTATATAACATAGCAGTAATGAGTTTTGTTCACGAATTTTCGAGAATACGTGTGAAAAAATCACCAAGCGGGGCCTATTTAACGTTGACGAGGATCGTCGTAATACGGACTTAATGGCCGACACAAGATTCTATCAACGAACTAACGACATTTATATCTAACATCGCTGTCGTAAATTATGATTGTGAAAGCAAGAAGACACTAACGAACTTACCTCCGAACATGTTGTGATCGGCCTGGTGTTCGATATTTGAATTAAAAAAAAAAAATTTAAACAATCCAAGGTTGGCCAAATAAACGATTGTGAAACAGGACGTACCATAAATAATAAAGATGTGTCATCGCCTGTGAATTGTAATTATTATATTTTATGTAACACGGAAGTTAGATTTCTCTTTCAATAGAATTGGCCTTTTAATATTAGCCAGCGGTCTTTTATCAGTCGGTATAAAAATGATTAAATGTGTGCAGTAATATATAATATTTCTATTGATTATTATTTTTTGTTTTCTTTCAATAAAGCTTATCTTAAGGTTCAGCATTATTAAAGTAAATAGAACATCTCATCAATAATACATTGAATAGCTTCCTAGTCGAATTTAATTTGAGAATTAATGAAGTCCATCCATTTAGTGGCCATCTTAATTTGTTGACAGCGCGCCGAGTTGCCCGCGCTGGTGTATACGTTCCTAACGCTTGTTCAGAGATGATTGATTATTTCGTTCGCTTATAACTTATTCATATTAAATAATAATCTGAATATTCTCATTTTAACGAACGTTGCGTAAAAAACCCGTCGAGTAAGTATGTACTCATGATTTAGAAAGCTTGTTAGAAACGGTTGAAATGTAGTTCAACTTTATCCATCATTAAAAATTTCCGTTTTCCTACCTCATGAAGAGAGTTGAATGCGCTGTTGGGGCTAAAAATAGTAAAATGTTTATTTTTAAGCAGTCTGCAAACGCCTGCCTAACAAACCTCGGTTATAAATTTTTCTACATGCATTACGTTATTTTTTTACTTCTATAATAACTGCATGCAGCTATATATGTTTTTGCCACATTAATTTGTCAAGGACCAAGATCGTTGGTTCGAAATGGTTAGATACTCGTTGGCTTGAAAAAAATACTAGTTTTGATCAATTTGATTCATCGTGGGACGTTGAAGAAAATTACAAGAAACAATTATTAACCTTGTTTACTTTTTATTTGTCTTGAATACCAAGAGTTCCCGTGTGTTTTATTTAGTGGCGGTGGCTTTAATGTCTTCTTTAGGCCAGTAAATTGCTAGCTGCCCGAGTGGCTATTTGTCACGTACATACTCGTATCATGCCGTTTAACTTTTTTCGTATTTTACGTCTGTGGTAAATAAATTGCCGCGTATTTTAAATTATAATATACTTAGTATAAAAAACAATAATTACGGAACATTTTATATAAGCGCCAATTAAATTCTTGCATTATAATTACACTCTCTCTCCTGCCCCCATCATGTTTTATTTTATTTTAAATCATAAAATTAACAATTGACAAATACTGCGCCATGGTTTGTTATATCGATATCGTTCTTGTAATCTGAATACACATATATTTCGAGGCAATGTAAAACGTCTTGTAAGCAATTTATTTACATGGATCTGAGTAATTTATGCTCGTACCCCGCAACCGCGCCCCGCGGGGGACAGCCCTGATTTATCGATATCGGGCGGCGAAATATCGATATGTTTTACTTATTTATCGATTTATTATAACCACTAGGTAGACGCACTCTGTAGTTGTGAACTCAAATAGAGGGAAAGTTTAATATGTTCGAAGAAAAACATATTAGACAATTGGAATATTTTCAAAATTAAAATGAATATGAACAATAGACGTTGTTTCTCAAATATTTTTATATGCACCAGGGAAAAATACCGAAGATGAATAAATCAAATAAATACGTCAAATAAACATCATAATAAAATGTAGATGTTAAGATGTAAACATATTTTTATTTTATTGTAAAATTTATATTAACTTAAATGTCAATATTTTCATAACAATTGCATCAGTCGTGACCACACTACGCCAATTAGTATTTTTTTTTAAATCATTGCAATAAATTAGATTAAATGCAAAGAAAATGCGACACCTGGCAACATTAACAGAGACGAAGTAGCAATTTATTTATGCCAGCCCTGGACAAAGTTCAATAGAACATATTTGAATTTGAACCTTATAGGGGAATAATAAGGCTTATTTTTTGTATTTAGTAATTCAAAAGCATAACTCTTTAAGATAATTTGTACTCGACGGGAGACCAATACACATTATATACGTACCGTATGGGACGCTACTGCAAATGGTTATGGCGCGAAATATTGAGAATGAAGAATAATGGAATGTATAATATAACGCATTATTTTCTACATCAATTGTCCATTAAAATAGCCTGGTTTTTTGCGCACTTATGCGAATTATATGTGTATTTTGCATGGAAAATATCCAAGCACACTAATCGCATATGCAATGTGTGTCCAACATTAACCGAATGACGTTTTACTTCATATTGTGTAAAGAAAAAGAGTATGGGCATATAAAAGGTTTGGTGCTCTTAACCATGTGCTGCATATTAGACAATGGACAACAGATTATACTGTATAATAACAGTAACTACATGCGTTGTAGAACTTGGACGCAAAAGTGAGGACAGGGCGTTTTCATTTATCAGCTCCTTTCCCCTCCTATCCCCTCCTTTCTCCTCCTTTCCCCTCCTTTCCCCTCCTATTGACTCCTGCCCTAATGTGTGCTACTCAACCCGGTCCTCAACAACTGTAGTTTTGTTTGTAACAGGGATTTTATTCGGTACAAACGAATGTTAGATCTTCGCATGATCACGCCACATATATTTTGAAAAGACTTCTATTGTCAATTATTACAGTCAATAGTGTTTTATGAAGTAAATGTTGTAGTATATAAAAGTGGCTTATTAACTACTATCGCTGACACAACAAGTCAAAAATATTATACAAACAGAAATATCAATGATTTATGAATTGTTCTACACGATGAAATATTTGATGAAGAAGCTACTTTTTAAATTTTATTTCCAAAGATGCTGGGTTAATGGCATCAGTGACAGATTTAGGCAAAATTTTATATACGGCTATTGTATATTATAATTATTTTTATCATTTATCTTGTATAGTATTTTTTTTCGTACACCCCTGCCCCGTATCCGATTTCTGCTATTCTACCGATTACTCCTACCCAAAGGTAGTCTGGTAGAGATCGCTTGTAAGCGTTCGAAAATTTGTACTGCCTCTGTTGTATCTGGGTGTACAATAAAGAATATTTGTATTATATTGTATTGTAATAGGTGAGTGGGTAATGGGTGCAATGGGCGTGCGTAGTGCGTACCTCGTCGGCGAGGTCGAGGTGCGCGGGCTGAGCGCGCAGCAGGGCGGCCAGCCGCGCCGCGTCGCCGCGCGCCGCCGCCGCCAGCACCGCGCCCCCGCCCATGCGCTCACACCATCACTGGAACAACACACCACTATACATATATATACATACATATATATATATTATATTTGTGACATGTAACTACATATATCGATGAAACAGATGTGTTTCTATTTCTCTTTCTATATACAGCGGGAATCATTTACTCAATAATGTCTACCGAACTTTATGCAAAAAATTATGCAATATTATAATGGATTACATATTTGTTATAATTCAATATCATTACAGATAAGAATTATTATTATATCATCACGCCAGGAAACTCTCCATCCGATACTCTTTCCCAGATCTATGTCTGGGAAAGAGTATCGGATGTTAAATATCATTATCCTTCTCTAAAGTACATAATTTGCCTATTTATTAAGTAGTGCATCATATGCATAATGGTGCATCAATTCCGTAGTTATTTTTCCAACAGTAGTTATTGTTAACTTAACGTTTGTGTCATTTAATTTAAAGCAAATATTTATTATTATTCAAAAATAAAATTTTTGCAATTGTATTTCTTAAGAAGAAAAACGTAAAAAATTCAATTTTATCACAAAATATCGATTATCTATTTCTTTGCCGACGCTCAGCGATGCAGGAATGAGAAGGGAGCGGGGGCAGGCGGCGCCTGGTAATAAACATATTGCGTTACATAAAATTAGTAGCGGTTGCTCTATCTAATCTTAGCAACAAGTTCTACAAGATCTAGGCTGTCTAACGTATATTATTAATGTGTGGAGCATGACACGGTATCGAACCTTACACCACTTACAACTGCTCCACTCGGTAATACGTGAACTGATCCAGTATTTAAATCGTTCCCTCGCTGGATAGGTACCATACACATAGGCGCTTTAATGGATCTAGCATTGTAAATGAAGTGTTTCCAGTTGTGAGGTAGTTAGATAAAATATCGTATCCTACTAATGGAATTAAGAATAAAAAGTTCTGATAAATTTTTAATCAAAACTGATTTTATTAATGTATGGGTAAGCCTTATACAAAAAAAATAGTGATGCATCCCGCACCGTTGTATACGTCAATACATATTTAAAAAAAAAACGTAGCACCACACCAGTAATCCCCGAAGAGGTAGGCAGAGGAGTGCAATACACTTCCATGTTTCACCAGTTACGTTTAAAATTACATTGACGTTACATTTCAAACTATGTATTTAATATTCATGTTAAACAACTCGCTTGTCACACGTTAGATTTTATTATTAAAATACACTGTTCTTATTTAACCTTTGATTAATTAATTTATATAGGTATACAGTTTGCATAATTAATAAATTATCCAAGATATTTTTTCACCTATTTCACTCACCGAAAATCATTCATCAAATTAAATCTAAAATTATTATCACATATGGCAACAAAAAAAAATTAGGTATGCTAACATTTATGAACGCGCCAAATTATATCGAACGCAATACGGTAAGGAATTAATAATAACACAACATACACACGTGAGCCGATGATTGATTGTAATTGGCGCCATTCATTCGTTACGTTCGTTCGTTCTCCGGAAGATATACGTTCACTGAGCGATAGATCGGCCTAATGTGGGTCGGTAATTTATCTTTGTATCGCTATATTACGTTCATTTGTGTTATGAATAGAAAATGAGCGATATTATAATAATTCTAAAAAACTATTTCATTACTCAAGGTCGTAGAACTTTAAAAAATGCTTGCAAGATTTAGTCTAAATACCAGAGCGAGTTAAGCTGATATTGTATACGTAATTAAATAATGATTATTATCATATCATTATAAAAATAAATTAATAACTCATCAGATTTCACATTGAGATATTTGTCAAGAGGCAAAATAGTTTTTTACACACGTATATTATAGTAATTATTAATTATAGGTATTTGAGGTTTCATTGCCTAAAGGAATTTGCAATTTTCCTCTAATGCTTCACACTTTTCTCTATTCGCCATTCATCATCAGCCTACGTTAGTCCACTGCTGGACATAGGCCTCCCCCAAAAGGGGGTATATGCTAGAGGTGCACCACGTGCAGGTGAGGTTGGCTTGGGCTCCTGAAAAGGTGGCTGGAACCCATTATAGCCCCTATTCGCCATTGGCGTGATTAAATTATTTTTCATATAATTAGCATAATAACGGTTGGTAACATCAAGACCACGAATGCACCTGAACCATTATCAAATCTCATTACTAATTTAACATTGAATAATAAATAGTTTAAATGAAAACATTCCAGTATGTTATTATCTAATCGAGTAATAAATTATTTGGAATTTCGAAAGGTCAACGAATGGTAGACATGTGTTGATTAAAGGATTACAGGTTAGGTTTGTCCTTCTACTAGGTTTTTTGACAACGTGAAGAAATCGGGATACAGCCTAGATTCTAAAGGTTCAGGAGCGGGAACCTGGCACCGATCAAGTAAGATGAAGAAATCTAGGTATGGATTTCCAAAGTTCTGCTAATTGGTCAACTACTCTTTGGTTTACCGGGGTCATGAAACATATATTTAGTGGTTTACAAATTTTTTTTTAGAAATAAAAATTTTATTATTAATTACAGAGCGTTGTAACACTCAGTCAGTGTACCACGTGTCTAATGAATCTACGGTTGATTGTAATTCGTGCCATTAGTTCGTAATGTTGGTACACCGGAAGACGTATGTGCACTATCAATATAACTGACTAATATGTCGGTTATTAATCTTTGCCTCGAGCTGCACGCTCCTTGGACTGAATCTGACAAGTGCATATTAAAAACATGAATCATAATTCACCTTATGCCTTTTACTAACAAATCATACAGTATTAGGCTGAAAATATAATTATTACTAACACTCATATACTATTGAGCTAATTATAGATAAGTTATGGAAGTCTTCCATAAGTATTTCGCTTTCATAATAAAGTCAAGTTAGGGTAGTCGTTGAGACTTTTATAATAATCATACATTTGTCAAGTTCGCATTATAAATCATATACATAATTAACTGTATCTAATAAAAAAACACAGACAAAATCAAACATGGTGGAATATAAAAACAATTATTAAAATATGCATACCTGAAACCTGGCAACACTAAATTAATTTTCAGTTGCGGTAACTTTAGTTTTGACACTAGTAGCTGTCAGCTGTACATGGCGCGCGCGTCTTTGTAACTGACGATATATACGCAGTCTTTAGGCACATTTATCGTTACTACATCTGTAACGACTTGATGATGACTTGGTGTGTCGCGGAAGCGATTTTATATACCTACATAATTTTACTATTAATATCTACAAGCTTCTTTCGCATTACCCATATCTTTTTGTAGAACATATAAACAACGCTAAAAATTATTTTGTCATAGTATTATAGTAAAAGATGCTATAATTTCATCTTCGTATGTGTACAGAGAATTAAAGTGAAGCGGTCTGAAAGCACATCAATATATAAAAAACATGCAATGTCTTCATCATTGAACCTTTTGTCGTTCCACGTTTGAACTTGGTTCTCCGTTTAGAGTGACGAGGGTTAAGGCAATAGTCTGCCATGTTTGTCTTAAAGAACATTATGTTTAATATATTTAAGACCAAACGGATCAGAACTTAAAAATTTTAAAGTTCAATGAGAAATATACCTTAATATTAACATAACTCAAATCGCTCACCGCTCAGTTCGTTCCCATAATACGCAGGCTTAAGCAGTAGTTCTTTAACAATAAGGAATTATACACGGTCCGATAGCCGCCCCGCCCTTCCGACTGAGCACCGATACGAAGATTGATTGACTGGTGAATGATATTTGTAACTTATAGCTCATTTGAATGGGACCTACCCAATGTATAGAGGAAAACAAACAAAGGTTCGTTGCGGTTAAGGTTATAAGAGGCTATTGTCAATTACGATATGGTGGGAATTAGGAATTTATTGGGTGACACAAAAACCATTCGTGACTGACTGCCGTATGGTAAAACAGATTGTCGTTGTATAGAGACTCTTAGTACCAGTTATCAATAGTAGTTCGTAGAGACTGTTGTAGACTTAAATTTTTGAGTGCTGCTTAGTTTGAACACAAGTATTGTTTAAATCATGCACTGATATCTTGTAAATGTTTTACAAAGGCATTTATAGATGTACGAGTACGTCAGATCTATAAAGCTAGTGTAATTTGGTTCTCAGCTTATCCTGTGATGGACCAGGTGTGATAACGTAGTAATTAAAAATAAATAAAAGTAGTACAAGCCAAAAAACGCTTACAATTTTACATACAAATATATCGAAAAATTTAAATAATGAACGTCTCATTTTCTTAAAATACCCCAAAATACATTAAATTTTGCACACAAAAAAAGCAATCCGACCCCCCTCCCCCTGCGCCCCTCTTCTCCCACTCTCATTTGCGAACGTGTACTACGAAAAGCTCGCTCATTTTCATTACGACGATACCTTCATGCTCATATACATACCTACATACATATACGTGTAGAACTGTAAGAACATATTAAAACATACCTCTTATCGGTAATCTACAAATGGAGTGCGATCGCGGCGTCGTTGATAGACGTACGATATTTCATAAGTGATTCCTATTAGCGTACTGCCAATTATCCATCACAGACAGACAGGTTTAACGAGCCTCCTAGTAGCCACCATATGTATTTATAAGCTGATGCAACATGATCGAGGACTTGGCTTGTGTGACAGTGGCTGGTAATGGTTAGTGCGACGAGGGGAACATGGAGATCAGTGGCGTGCTAGTGCAGTAGTCGAAAACGGGTTGATTTTAATGATTATTTAGGATATGTATGGTTTAGCAACTACGTTGCTTAACTCCTCTTTAGTAAGTGTGTGCGCCAAGTGCTAAGTTAAACGATTTTT
>DWMG01001942.1:0-14104 GCA_018244855.1 Elbella merops | reverse complement strand
GGGAAAAACAATAAAAAAAACTATAAATATAATTAGGTCTATGCTTAATAATTATTATTATAAGGTCGTTTTGTTTTATTCAATTAAAAGTCGAATTTTAAACTTTTGTTTCGTCGTAGTACAAATTACGCACTTAAGAGATGAATACAGATGCGGTCAAGTGGAAAAATAAATGCGGGAGGAAAAAGCTCGCGGCACTCATTCGGAAAAAGTAATAATCACAAAAGCAGGCATTTGTTCATATTGTGACTTTGCATCAGAGCGAGTAGGTATGTAGTATAACATATACATATGCAACTGAACCACTTGCGTTTAACTTTTAACCTACATTAATAGTTAATAAATATTTCGGTCTCCAGTATATGGTTGCCGGTCTACCTATACTAGGAGCTATAATCTCAGTCAAGAGGCTTAGTCGTCAAACAGATACTATTACCGTTTGCATACATACTACTCGTAACATAACATATACCAACTGCACTAATGTTATGGAGCTCTATTCATTAGTCTGTTATCAAGTGATTCTAATATTCATTTGTGACTACTAACTGATGTTTTACTGCTTTCGATACAAAAAAAAAGATGCTGAGTGAAAATTGCCATAGATTCCATTGAATTAAAATTATAATTGATTTTATCTGACTTTTACAACTACTCATAACGCCATCTATCTTTAATTTGTGAAAGTTTACTAATACAGTTTTCTTTTATGGTCACACAAAGGGATATTTAATATTAAAAATACATATAATGGCAATGTTAAATTAGTTTTTATTGTCAGAGTAACAACTTCTAATCTTCATAGTAGGACGTTAAAGCAAACCCACTGAGCTAGTACTTGGCTCTAACAGATTCGTATTGTTAAGATCCCTTCGTGCATAATATAAAAAAGAAATAATGGAAACCTTCATTTACCAATAACAACGTACAAAAATAACTGATAACGTACAAAAAAATTCCGACCAGTTGAAATGACATAACCGATAATTCTCATTTACTATATCGATAAAATTCTCTTCAAAGTACAGTTCGTTAACAGAGCTCTTTCCAGTAAAGAACATCCGCGCAATAAATTTTCTCACAATATGAGGACCGCTGCAAACACTTTTGTTTAAACAGCGTTTGTTTTTCGCCTCTTCGCCCCGTGGCAACCAAGGTTTAGTTTGCGTTGATATATTTTTTTACGCACAGTACACACACTTTTTATACATTATACACACATGTTTTATTCTTTGTGGTAAATTATATCTAACATTTCTTTGACATGTATTAGTAATGGCAGTGTGTAATGGTTAAATAGTAGCTGTAATGGAGCAATTGTCAAATAATTAATTATATACATATGTGTATTATGTAAAAGTAAGATGTTCATTACGTAATAAATAACGAAAAGTGAACTTGTTAAATATGTGGGTAGATAATAAATAAATTTATATGATCAAAAACGTGAGCTTTTTTAAAGGATTAATGAATTATTTATCGATCCAACCAGAAATTTCTTCGTTGAATTCAATTTATCGGCTATTGGATGTAATGTGCTTTTACTATTTAAATTGTTAATAGCGTTTGGGGTTAATCCAGACTGATCCGGATTTTTGATTGGAAGCCAACATAAATTATCGTTGGAATAATTCGCGTTAACATTGTTAACATTTTTCGGTTTTGTCGGCCACTGTTCCAGTTCAAAATAATTCTAACTCTGTTGGTTAGATGAAGGGCAGTGTCAAATATATCAACAACAACATCATCAAGAACATCAGTATCATCAACAATTTATCTTTACCCTGTCAGATCTCAGTCAGTACGAACCCCTTTCGAAATTATGATAAATAAGCCTAAAGCCCGCCTTGTATAGTGACTAAATCATAATTCATTACGATTTTTAATCAAAACATAATTCGTAAATACCAAGATCCAGATTCAAATAGAACTGGTAGACTACCAGAAACTGATTCTTCATCACTACGCAGCAGCATTAATAAAGATAAAAGAAGATAAAGAGATAAAAAGATGACACTTAATTAAATTGTCAATTTCACTGAACCAAAAAGAATGGATGATATTATATTAAATTGATTGAATTATCCGAATTATTTGACTCGAACGAATCAATTGAAGAATTTACCGGAAATAATATAATCAAACGATGCGTAGAACAGAAGAAAACTGTGTAAAAGTCAATTCGCAGCTGACATTATTTTCGTGTACCTGGAAAAAATGCCGTTAAAGTAATTTTGAAGAGTTCACAATCATTTGTTCCCGTCTCTCGAGAGTCTCTCGTCTCTTGACGAGATTTCCTTCAAACGTTACTGAATCTTTCACACGCCAACAAATTATTTTCACACGCGTCGAAATGAATTCGTGTTACAACTTTAGATTAAAAGGGAATGACAAGAAAAATAGAATTCTCTTATATAGCATTATTAAGATGAACTGATATAAACTATCCAGTCCTTACCATACCTGTACGTCTATTTTACGTTGACAGATTGATCTAACAAACAATATTATTTCGTATTTAAAATTTTGTTGCATATTAATTGTTATCCTTTTCACCGAGTAGGTACAATATTAGACGAATGTTTGTCTGTGATTGAAACCGGTTACATAATCTTATAGTTTTTAACCATTCTTATGGCCAAATTTAAGAACTTATTAGCAAAAACACCAGGTAAGCTTTTTTGACTGATCGCCTGGGACGCATACGTCCGTGATACGTGTAATTTGAGTAGGCAATAATGTCAACATTATTGGTATATTAATAGTCTCGAAAAAGTGATATCCTAGTGGATAAGAATTCAGCCTCTCACTCCGAGGGTGCTGGGTTCAAATCCGTGGCGCGCACCTCTTTAAGAAAAAAAGTGCGTTTTAAATTTAAATATCACTTGCTAACGGTGAAGGAAAACATCGCGAGGAAAAATGCATTCTTTAGAATTTATGAAAAAATGTCTAAGGTATGTGAAGTCTGCCAACCCGCACTTGGCCAGCGTGGCAGACTTTGGCCTTAACCCTCTCAATATGAGATGAGACCCGTATTCCAACAGTGGAATTGTAATGGGTTGAAAAAAAATATGTTTCAAACTCGTATGTGATCAATAATAAAATTAAAAGAGGCTTAAAATTTAGACTACGTAGTAAATTGAACGAGCCTTGTTTTAAAACGTATACAATACATACTCGTACAGAGCAAAAATTTCTGCAGCCACAGGGAAAGTTAAAAGTGCATAGAAATATAGTATCTTCGGTAAAAATACAATTCGAACCTAAGCATTTAAAGGCAACTTTTAAGCTGTTCGCTTTCGGTTCGAACTGTGGATGTATTACAAAAAAAATTTTTCAGAATTAATATGTGCGCTCAATAATAAAAGCACTGTCGTAAAACAAGTCTCCCTAGAGTGTTTTAATGTATGTACGGTAATTGCCGGCTATAAACTGTATTATTACTATTGCGTGACGAAAAAAAATTACCATGCGTCAGCCCTGTGGTGTTTGAAATTCTTTAAGTATGTATGTGCTTCGAAAAATAGAATGGAGACATTAGGGTTGGCAACGGCAACAGTAACGGCAATAGATCGCTGGTCAAAACTGATACGATGGGATCGATGATGAGGAATTCAAAATTAGATATAGTTATGGATATAGTTATAATTTCGCTACAAGTACCTAGTATATATGTATGTATTTTTTTAAATAAGTACAGAACGGTTGGATGGATTGAATCGTCCCACGCTGCGACGCTAAAGGCTGCGTGAGGATTACGGACCCCGAGCAGTTCCCGGGCAGGGAGATAGTCCTCGGGTAGATAGAAACTACAGAACTTGGAACAGAGTAAATAGGTACTTTCTAGGTAAGCGTGCTATCTTCAAGGCACTAGCTTTCCACCAGATAAGATTGAAGCTTATACACGCGAAGCTACCGAATAAAAACATATTATAAAATAAACTTGTTAACGTGGAGCAGTGGACGGGAATAGGCTGAATGATGATGATGAAACTTGTTATATACATTTTATTTTTAACTTTTTTCTTTTCTATGACAACTTATTACTTGTCAAGGTAGCCAACGCTCTCCATTACTTATTTTACCTTCCTGTCTCTCCATTACTTATTTTATATTCCTGTGCGTTTTGGTATATGTTGCGATTTATATTTTATTTCACATTTTCTCCTTATTTTGTTAATTACTCACTCTTAGTTTTCAGTATATTAGTGTAATAATAAAGGGCGCGTACTTAAGCCAGTGGCGCTTTGAACAGGAAATTATGACGATATCTTGGAAAATTTATTTTACAACCTTGGAAATGAAATATTTAATGGTATTAGTTCTTGCTCGTGTTGTTAACCTGTGAGAAAAATAAGAGAATTGTTTAATTACTCAAGTCGGCTTAGAATATTAATTAAATTCACATATATATTATAACAAGTTACCTAGATAACTAGAAACTTGATAGAGAGATTTAAAAGTTCGTTAACACAATGAGTATTAAGAAGACATATTATTTACGAAAAATCTGCTTATTCCAATTATATACATGATTGCCGACTAGAAATGGCTTAAACACTATGTGCCAATCGAGGCTATTTTTAAGCCTACCGAGGGCAGGATTATTTGTTTGTCTTTGTATGTTTTCCTTATGAGTTTCTAGTGGTACATCGCAACGAAACTAACAAGCAGATCACAACAGATCATCAATTCGATGGGCGACAGAAAGTAATGTATACGGAGCGTCATTTTATAAAGCATTTTCAACAAGGCACAATACATACAAGTTACCTTCCGAGGTGTAGCTGCAGTAATTATAGCTATTATTAAGAAGCCAAGTTTGCCCTCCAGTTTCTACTAAATAGGATAAACTCCACTAGTATCAAACTGTAACCACAGAATTTCTTAATAAATTATTGAACTTGATCCCCAGCTAGCTGATCAACATATTCATCAGCCATTCCTAAAACCTATCATCAAAGCAGGCAGATTGAACTCTTCTTTCTCATCTCCAGTTCAATAGCAATCAAATGAAATATCTATTATTTGCAAAAAGACATTGACAGTGAATTGACAGGCAACAGATCGGTAACCTTTGATGTTGCAAATGTCTATAGGCGATGGTTACCACTTAAAAAAATGTTGGTCGCCTAACTGTCTGCCGTGCCTTTAAAAGGAATTAAAAAAAAGTATTAGGGTTTTAATAACCGTGCCAAAAAACAATATTAAATGTAACATACTTACCAAAGTAGGGGTATTGATTTCCGAACGCTCGCTGACCTCTACGTCAATTACTTCTCTGACAGCTGACAGTACTTAAGTTGTCATTATCCGCTTGATTACGGTAATGGCAACGTCTGACCTACGATTTTAGGTCAATCACAATATTTTTTCAATATCTTCTTTTTGTTCTTTTGTTATTTCATACTTTCTGTAACAATAAACTTTTATCTCTTTTCATTCTTATTTTCTATCCAATAGTTGTATCATTCTGCTATTAAATGTGTCATCTTATTATTATTATTGTTAATATAACTGTTTTAATAACTTTTTTCATTGAAAAAATAACTTATTGGTGCTGTAACATCGTGTTAGAGAACTCGTTTTTACGCTCCAAACACGGTATTAACGGACGAGAAAAGAAGCTCAAAAAGAAATGTGAAAAACACACCTGCAATAATTTGTAAGAGTAAGTCATAAAATTCCAGACACAATATTTTAATAACACAAGTTTTATGATGTCGTAACATAATACAGGCTTAGAATAATAAAGAAAAGGTGCACTTGGTTCACCAGCCCTATCACCAATTTCTACTACTCATACAATAGTCTCATTAAAAATGAGATTTGCATACACTAATAACTTTAATCCTACTCTTCTGTTGGAAGTTAATTGTTGGTGCAAGTGAGCGGCAACTGCCACAGGCGATTGATCGTATGCGATTTGTAACAATTACCTAATACTTTGCATGAAATAAGACAAATCTACTATTAGATCAAGCAATACAATGTATTATAACGGTATTCTTAAATATCATACAATTTTCGTAAAATACCACACAATTTCCTTGATAACTTTATACAGTACAGAAAATCAGCGCCATCTATTATCAGTTCAGGGAACATAATTTACGACTTATCGGGAGTAAAAGCGATGTAACCTTTACCACTGCTGCGCGTACATTTATCTTTATTTAACAGAAATGGTATTTGTGTTGCTGTATATCCAACGTTAAGACCTAAATATTATTTTGCTATTCCTTACTTAGAAATATCTAGTCGTAGAGTCTATAGAGGTCTATATCCGCCCTTCTGTTGCGTAAGACAATTTAATTGATCCATTTGTTCCTTTTATGTAGTTAGAAATAAGATATAGACTAAAAAATTGAAACCTATATTCAAAGTTCACACAGAATCATCTTTCGGAGTTAAGTATAAAAACACAATTTAATTTTTCGTTACACTATGCAAAACTAATTTGACAACCCTAAGTGTGCCTGCGTAAAATTTCAACAAAAAGTAGGTACGTCATATCATAATGTATAATGGTAACGGACGGATAATAGCTCCATAACAACTTTCATGAATTAATCTGAAGCATGAATTGTAAAACCCCCGAGTATTACGTCACCGAATTGTTCCTCAGCTTTTTGTTTTTTTTATCGTATGAAAAGGGTTCCAAAGTGCTTCCTGTTGTTATCGCTGAGTAGCAGTCGTTAAAAACCATTGGAGGCCTTAAAGGCGGTTTTAAAAAGTTCAACACACCGGCTAACAAATAATTATTATCTTTTACAACCAGCATTGTAGCAGCGTGTACGTGCGTACCAGTTGCATCTTACAAGTTTGTTGTTGTGGAAACTCAAGTAATTTCTGTACGATCGTTCATTTATTTTTTAAATTTCCAGAAATTGATTTAAAAAATTCAATTTAGCTCTTATGCATTTACAGTTTCATAAAAAATTTCCACATCATTTTTCGGCTCGGTAATTTTGGTGGGAAAATGTTTACGAGTAGGTAATATATTAAGACTAAGGTTGCTGTAATCATATTAAGTCTATGTAATAAAGTAAGTGGAAACGTCTCTTCCTTTAACAAACTTCCGTAACTTTCGTATCACAAGCTTTCAAACAGAAATGTTCTTTTGTTGTTTCTCAAGCAATGTTGTCTTATAGCAGAAATACACAGTTGCGAATGAATTGTCTTTCAAAACGCTCAAGTTAGTTTCTATGGTTACAATATAATATTTAACCATTTTAGCGCATTAAATAGTCTAATTTATTCAAATCAATCTCTTCCGGATTCCGGATCGGTGACCGGTGATGGCCAGGAAATTAGATCGGAATTTTAATCGGATTCTCGCTTAGTTAATAACCCATTTATATTTATTTCTTAGTGGCTTTTATATGTAGATGGATTTAAGTTATAACTATGAATATTACCTATACAAGAATAGAAATGTTCATGAAAATATTTAGTACATTTCAATGTACGACGCGAGGCAAACTTTAGATACTGTCTCTCGAAGAGAAATTCTTTTTTATTTAAAGACATTGTACACACCTAAAGAGTTATAAGGGTCGAAATTAACGCCTCCTGACATTCTCCAACAGTTACCCCTGGGAAATGATGTATTGAAGCCACTACAAAGTTAAGTAATTTGACAAAAGCTTTAACCATTTCTGGTAAAACTAGAAAGCAATAAAGTAATAACTAATTATAGTATACACTATATATAACGATAAAGCTCAAAAGGTCAAGGAAAAATGTTAGTGTGCTATCAAAATTATTTTTACTGCAAGGTGAAAGTTGTAAATACAATCTATTACATTACTTTATTACAATATTAAAGTTCTCCTAAAGTATTTTATTTAATACTATGAGTGACGAGCTTTCAAAAATAGATATCCTCATAGATAAATATTTTTTTCAATAATTGAGAACGCTTTCACGGTGAATTGATTACGTTAAACTGATGGCCACTAGTGATTACTTAGATAAGCTGGTTGCTAGACAGAGACACATTGCCTCATTAGTGTCTAATGCTTTCTGAGAACACTAAGAAGCCCTGTCTAATGCCCAACCTGACAATAGGTTACCCTTACCCTGGCACGTTAGTTGATGGCAATTTTTCTTTTCCTCCAAAAGAACTTTCACCTTCATTAGACCCCGAATTGCCCACAAAGTCTAAAGTTTTTATACCATCAAGTAGGCGACAGTGTAAAAAAAACAGCACTGATCACACACAATAAAGCTAAAGTGTAAATAACATTAATCAGACACACAAAGGTACCTAAATAAATATTTGTAGCAAAGAACGTCATTAGAACAAACTAGGCAGCATTAAAACGGCTTCAGACACACTAGGGTCTCTAATTAAACAAAAAGGGCGACTGTATATCTCCCGGGGGACAGAAATACAAGCTGTAACAATATATGTACATCGACACGCTGTATTCCCGCTGCTATCAAAACGAACAATAATTCCTTTTTTGTTATCAACTTTTTATTTAGCCGTTCCTCTGTTTAATGTTTTATGGTCAACGCAATATTTTTCTTCCGCCCGCCTCTCTGATAACCTTTATATTGACATACTCCGTTTATTGATGTCATCTTTAAATTAATTGAAATCAAATCATTCATATCTCTCTCTGTACTTTATTAACTATTTGATTACCTTTGTACTCACATATTTGTTTTTATGCAACGGATTTGGCTTTGTCTATTTTGGGGTCAGATGGAGTTGTGTAGGTATAAAAGAAAATTAAGTTTCCACATACAATAAACGTAGTTACGATAAAAATCCATTATTGACCATAAAGAAAACTACACACTTGACTTCAGAAAGTAGAACAATGCTTGATTTTATTTACCTCCGGGATGTTATCATTGAACTATATTTACGAGTATATATACTCGTTATAGGTTTCAGTTTAGACCTTAGTGTAATATTGACCTTTAAGTCGCTGGTGACCAGCTCGCTCACTTGCTTCTTCTAATAAATTCATTGTGTACACACATCCTGTTAACAAACTTATTTACTTATAAACAAAACCTACATACATTCTGAGGTCGACTATTTCCGCTCGATTTTTGGAATTGTGTGTGTTTTTATTTAGTATTAGGTCAGCGTTTGGTTGCGAAATCGCCTGATGGGAAGAAGTGTCTTGAGATAAATCACGTTCGGCCAAAGAAGTCTAATTTTATCAATGATTAAACATTTTTATACATACATAAAGGGAAAAAGAGGCGTGATGTTATTTTTATGTTATGCTATTATAAATACATTTGTTTGTCCGTATTTTACCATATTTTCATTGTCACAAATATTTCACAAAATAGTTCCTGTAATCAATTAATAAGTTTACTATATAACTAATAAAGTTTACAATATAACTAATAAGGTTTACAGTTTAACTAATAAGGTTAACAATATAACTAATAATGTTTAAAATATAACTAATAAGAGTTACAATATAACATAAATTTTACAATATTTGTATGAGCAAGTGATAAAAGTTGAAAATGTTTTTTGTGCAATTTTAGTTGAATATACACAATAAAACTTGTGCGAACATTGTGATGCGGATGTAATTGTTATTTTTCACATAAACGTACCGTTGAAAATTGCTCCGCACTGTGTTCTGACCACGAAATATAAAAAACACCATCAAAGAGCAAATACGTTTTCAATTTGTATTGTTCTACGTACAAAATAAACAATACTCTTCAGGTCAGTTTCGTTAATTCACAAACAATTCTGTGTTTTGTATCCGCGGATTTATTTATCGCTACGCAAACGTTGCGTGGAATGAAACTAACATACAATTTTGATTTATCATACAGTCGTTACATTCGGCTTCGTTCGCCATCCCTTTGAAGTGAATGATTTTCCGAGAGAGAGTGTAAAAATTATCAATCACCCTGTCCTCGACAATAAGTAGTGGCGTCGCCTAAGTCGAATTTGGTTCATAATTTCCAAATTTCATAAAGCCGAATTTGTGTGTTGGGAGAATAAAAGACATTTTTCTAAAGTAAATATAAACCTTTATTCTTGATCTACATACATTATATACACCATGAACCAAATGCTATTTTCAATACTCTTTTCTACAAAAAAAAGACAAAGAAGATAAAAAAGAGAGTTGTCAGTTGGACTCGTCTTAAGTGTGATCATTAAAGGCTTTCACTTGTGGTGTACCTCTAATGTGACATGGAGCCTGAAGTTCGATGCTGATTTTCAATCAGACCATGGTTTGATTACCCGGACTAATTGTCAGCCTATAGCACTTCGGCCCTAGAGTACAGGTAAGACAGAGAAATGAGTATTATGATTTACTTTATAATTGCAACAACATAATCATAATGTTAATAATTAACATGATGTTCTACAACTTCGGCGCAACGACTAAAAATAGCATTAAAACATAGCATAATCAAGAGTAGATAATTGGATTGGTACATAATACATAATATGTCTTACATAATTATTAATTTAGTGCTATATTAAATGATAAATGACAATAAAGGGGTCAAAGTTCATCCGTTTGCGTGGTTTCATCTCGAGTTATACATGAACGACCAATTAGTGTATTTTTTGTTTACGGTGTAATTGGCTTTTCCTGCGGCTGAATAGTTAATGAAGTCATCATGTTTTCATGTCACTGTTTTGTTACATATGCACATCTCTTTTAAAGACAGAGCGCGATGCCGCTCATTGGAGGAGGCCGTGGACTGCGATAGACTGATGATGATGATGATCTCTTTTAAACCCAACTTTTATCTGTTCATGCAAGAACGTTTGTATCAATACAACTGGTGTATACCACCGTTTTAGTACCCCTATTATTTAAGAGACCCACGCGCTTTAATTAGGCTATTGTTATCAGGGGTAATTTTATTTGCTGATGAAACCTGTAATCCGTGTGAAAAACTGACCATGTAAGAGCATGTCATTTAGGCAATAATCTGTGGTTGTCCTGTTGGCGCTGATGCTCCGATGAAATTAGGATCCAATGCCACATTAACATACAATATAGGACACGGGCACTGGTACCCTGAGGGGCTAAATTGGAATGCCACGTATGTGCTTACGTGCTCCGACCCTTCTGAATATAGGTCCGATAAAATCAAGATAACGAGATAAACTTATTTAGTTATTGGGGATGTAGCAAGTTTCATGTTGATATTTCTATATATACATGTGTTCAGCAGAGGAACGCTTTCTTGTCATTAAGATGAGGTAGGAGGTGGGGACAAGTTAAATAGATCCGAACGTTTGGGTGGAAGATACGAGTTATGTTACATATTTAGGCACTGAAACCTGCTCCGCCGCTCTTCGCATAAGCGCTACATCTAACCCTGGTCGTAATTTACAACAATTAAGGTAGGTCATTACCCGATTACATTACCAGACTTTAATTCGCCGTTAAGTCGTATATGATACGTATTTGCGTTTAGAACGAAGATAGCAATGTTTATTTTACTTGCATTTTATGGTAGCGGCTTGGTAAATCTGTTTTCGCAAATGTTTAAAACAACGCATTATTTTGTCACATAAAGAATATTACATCAACATTATCCTTCCTCCTCCCCGAAGCTGGAGCAAGCTGGGCAAGCTTCCCCGGTTGGGGATGACAGAGCACAGCTTCTCGCACTGCCTAGAATGCTCGGTTTCTTCGGTGGCCAAGGCATTTAGCTGCGCGGGGTTCAGATTAGGCTAAACCTTAATCGACCGATCATCAGACCCTTATTTATTGCTTTTATATCCCGAGAATATATGTATAAGTCACGTAAGAACACGTGAACAGCGCAACAACGACCAGAGGGTTCATCATCATCATCATTTGTTGCTTAACAGAGTGCACCGCGGGCAGGTAAGATTAGTTCGGGCTTCTATTATGGAGATTGGAATTCCCTCTATCCCTGAAGTAAATATCGCTTTATATTTTCGATTTGATTAAATGAATGAACAGTAATATAAACTACCACCTTATTTTGTCCTGTAGGTCTAAAGCAATTTGCTCCTTAAGATAATGATTGAATTTTTATATCTAATTCCAATTCCCAAGTGAATCAAAATGCGTCCGAAGTCGATGTTATTATTTCATAGTGACGTTGTAATATAAATCCTACAATTTAAAGCTTTATTCCATCTTAAGGTTTAACGTACGAGTATGTACACATACATATTTTTATGGGAAGTCAAAATCTTTACGCGTATAGAACGGCTTCGTATAACCCATATGTACGGAAATCCCCAAAATGAAAAAGCTAGAGAATAAATTCTCTGAACTCTGGTTTAAAAATCTTACTCACTGTCTAATTGATTAAATTATTAACATTAAAACATTAACACGAGATTAAACAAACACGGAACAAAGGCGTGTGTCGATATCAAACTACACTTGCCTGCTCACAATTCCTTTTGGTGGACTTTAACATGAAAACAAAAGATAGAGAACAACGACGTATGAGAAGAAAATCCCACATAAGTCGATAATTGCCAATTCTTTGTATAGTTAAATAATCTTTTAGTCCGTTCATTTTCAATCTACGCAAATACAGAGGCTTAATTGATTCTGGATCTGAATCTCTTGAAGTTATAGCACACACATACTTATAAATGAATTGGTCATTTTTAAAACAATAGATGAATTGATTGAACCTACATACTGCTCAGAACTGGTCATAACCATCTTTTTAGCATCGCCCTAGTCGGTTGATAATTGTCGGACCCACACTTATTAATTCGTTCAACTGTGTTATGTTGTTTACCTTGTCTATCACAAGTTTTATTTGTATTTGCATTTGAAACGTACGTTTGTAAGCGTGCTGAAGTGTTCACAATTATACACTGTGTCATATATATCAAAATATCTATATGTGACGACACTATCAGCCTCCTACAACTATATCAAACTGTTATACAATTCAGAATTATAAGTCTTATTAAATAGAATTATAATTATAATTTATTACTAAACACACTGTTTGTCAGTTCAATGCATTTAACCCTCGAGATTTTAGGTTCCCGTTTTCGAGGTTCACGAAGCGGAACAATACACTGCGTTATACTTATACATTATTGGACAACCACGTGGAGAAAACTTCACGAATCTTAATCCAAAAAGAAATCCGCACCCAAAATTTTGGCGGTATTGAGTTGATG
Organism: Elbella merops; assembly: GCA_018244855.1. Lineage (NCBI taxonomy): Eukaryota > Metazoa > Arthropoda > Insecta > Lepidoptera > Hesperiidae > Elbella > Elbella merops. The sequence goes on along the minus strand of DWMG01001942.1, from coordinate 954 downwards.
ATGACGATGTCATCATTATTTGCAGGTAATATTGAAAGAACGGTTGTAATCAGATGGACTGGTATGTATACATCGTATCATTTACATCCCACTCACGTTCTGTAATGATATTGCTCTAACGAATATAACTATGGAAAACTTTAATTAGCATGATTTCGCAAAACCGTTTGTGAATATATGGAGGCATTACGTAAACTGTACTACTAAAAAATGTTGAGAATTCTTAAGTTCTCTTTTGCAGTAATAACATTCTGCTACAATATCTGCCAAACCTGTACTGGACCAGGATTATGGAGGGTGCTTAAAAAGCGCGCCCAGATGTTACGGTTACAGGAAGAGATCTGCGCCTACCAGCAACATATATCACGACGCCATCTAAATGTATACACCATTAAACTCATTAACTGCTTCGCTATAAACGCACCTCCCACAAATTGTGTTTTATTTGACTTTCAAGTAATTAATTCGACCGTCCAATTTGGTATCTGGCCCAAAACGCGTATTTCGGCTCGCTTAATTCTCCCACTGGGTTCTAGCACTATTAAATGGGAAATTCGGTAATTTGTGCGGTTTGTTTCAAAATACAGGTTTGTATTTAAACGAATTGAATTTCGGCACTGATCGAATTGAAAATTAAGCGACAACGGGATAAGCTGATTCTGAGCACAGTCAATAAAGAACATGTGAACGTGTTGTCTGAATAACTTTAAATTATGTATACTGTTCGCTTGGGGGAGTACTATCGCTACCTCTATTTCAACCCTATGCGATTTTTATTGACATAATTTGTGTTTGGGTCCCAAAGGTCTAATTACAGTAGCAAAAATACTTACAATGGACCATTTCCCAGTAGAAAAATAAACTAATTGTTATCTTTCAACCATTACAACGATCGGCTTATTAATAGAAACATTAGGAAGTCAAGATTCGTGTACTCGAAGTCTCTACTCTCAC
>DWMG01001941.1:0-14106 GCA_018244855.1 Elbella merops | reverse complement strand
AGTGTTCTGCATTCCTCTGCCTACCTCATCGGGGATTACAGGCGTGAAGTTACGTTAAATATATAATTATCATACAATTCATAAATGTGCATTGTGATACGAAACCATATCCTATTTAGGTTTAAGTCCTATAGTATCATTTTGGTGGTAGTTTCTTGTGAATGTTGTTGTCAAGAAGTTAAACAGGTCATGTTTCTCTCAGATCCGGGCGCCGGCCAGATTCCATGCTCGATTTAAAACAGATATATGTATCTTGAGATAAACTTTCATCGCTACCTGTGATATGCTTGCAATATAAAAATAACCGTTTTTCTATACTGGCTTTAGCAATGAAAGCCCTATTATATTAAGGACATCGATTTCAAAATATAATTCAGACAGCGTAAGGTCAGAAGTACTATCCAAAGAGGCTTAGTCTATAAATAACGAAGTAGAGTGATGGATTTATTACGTTTAATAAATTTCGCTTTTCACTATATTTTTAAATGCAATTTAATTCACGTAGTGCTCCTCGGGGAGACAAAGCTGCGTCCGACCTAGGAGTTCAGGATACCCAATTACTTGATGTACCGCCGCGACGAGGTCTCGGAGGCCGGCATCTCATATAGAGGTACGGCCGTCGCGGTCCGTCGTGATGTGGTACACGAGAATTTGGCTTTCCCGGAATACTCATTCATCCGCTCCATCGGGGTGGCGATGAGTATGGCGGGAAAGGACCTGCAGCGCCACTGTCCCGATGTCCTGGACATCGTGCTCTACAAGGATCTCCCTTATCCCGTCCATGTAGAGGTGCTGTATGATCTGGACATTCAGCACCTCCTTATTTTGATCACACTCGGCCTGGGGGCCGAAATTATGGGATTACCTAGATCTTGTCGCAGGACGGACTGGAGTCCTTTCGGTCCAGGTTGGCGAATGTACAGCTACACGGGTCGCCCTCAACTCCGGACGGTGTGGAGCACTCGGTCCAGACCTTTATGGCTGCGGTTAAAGTCGCTCTGGAGGAGTCCACCACCACCGTTCCGGAAAGAGTCGACGCGACCAACTCCCCGTCCGGCTCCAGCGCTTACTTAATCGTAAGCGCGAGCTGTGAAGAATCTGGGCGCAGACCCGGTGTCCCCGGGTCAAGCGTGACCTTAATGCTGCGGCGGAGACGTTGTCTGGATAAATGTTGAATGGCCGTTAATGTCGGTAAAACGGTCACCACATTTTTCAGCCGCAAACGTATCTTGCCGCCGCCGCTGAGCTTACGTGGCCGAATGGTGGCTTGGGAACCCGTGGTTAGGTACCTCGGATGCCATATTGATCGCTCGTTGCGGATACGCGCACAGGTAGAACACTCGGTCCGCCATGCGCACGCCGCTCGAGCGATGCTCCGACCAGTATTGGCATCCAAAGTACCGACCCATATTAAACTACAGGTGTACAAGACGTACATCCGTACACGGCTCACCTACGCGGCACCGGCTTGGTACGCGCTGGTGGCTGAGTCGCAGCTTCGCCGTCTCCGAGCGCAGCAGAGTCTGGCCTTTCGAGTAATAGTAGGGGCGGGCCGCTACGTTAGGAATGACGTGTTGGAGCGCGATCTAAAAGTAGAGCCCCTGGATGGGTTTGTGGCCCGGTTGGCAAGGCGTATGTACGACCGAGTCGACAACGGGCCTCATGCCCACCTCAGGGGCTTTGCGCCTCTGCACGTTCGTCCCCCTGACGCGCGCCCAGTCCCGCGGGAGCTGGAAGGGTTGGACGATGCCCAATAGCATGGTCGGCGAGTGACGATCACAGACAACCACACCGTCTAACGACGGGGTGAGAGCACCGGCGGGCAGTTGACCCCCTGATACTGCCCGGGTAAGGAGGGAATCCTCGAGGCCCGTAATGTCGTACCCATGCGCGAAACCCGCCGCGGCGACGAACGACAGAGTAACGTAACGAGGATGTAACAACAATTAGAACTATTGTGAAGCACAGAGCTACTAAACATCAATGACGTCTGAATTATTATTTTTATTAGAATTATCTCATCACGCAGGTCACTGACGACGTAGGCAGAGAGCAGCGATTCTTCCGCGTTGATCGCAGTTTTAATTCTACACAGTTTCTAATGACGTAATCTCATAATTTTTATGACCAGAAAAGGACGTGTGACTTAAAAGATAGGTGTATATAAGAATTCATCATAGCAATTTTTAAATAATATTGTTACAAGTATACGCCCATAACAAAATAAGGTATGGCCCCATTAGCAAGTCTTTTAGATGGAAATCAATACGAAAATTTATTTGGGCGACGTCTCAGAGATACACGTGTAACCGCCAACAAAAATCTTTTATCATTCAGTAGGTAGGCGGGGTTTCTAAGGCGACGCGTTTAATAACTAGGCGATTGTCATGTGAAGCGTGCTTCTGTGGTGGTTATAAATAGAAGAGTATTTCGCAATATTTTTCTGAAATATTCGATCATCGAAAAACGGTTATTAGGTACAAAGAGATTTTGTTACGAAACATATTGAAGGGCGTATTGAAAAGCCCGTAGGCGGTTAGAACAGTTAATGACGAGAGAAATCTTATAACTGTTTGTGTTTTGTAAGGGTGCGATAGGGACGGAATGAAGGATAATCAATAACTATAGTGGAATATTAGTATTAAATATCAGCGCGCGACACAACACTGGAGCAGTATTCGTTGGCGCAACATCATCTCGTACATGCACACGAGCCAAATGTATTCGTCATCGAACGTATGTCCGTATGTATGTAAACTACATATGTATACAACTTCCATAAAGAGATAAACACTAAAGTGGATGATGACATGTTAAGGGAGATGAATATCCAATGTAACGTAGCTCGTGCCACCTGTAAATAATAATCGACCCATTATAATTTCACTGTTGGAATATGAGTCTCCTCTCATATTGAGAGGGTTAAGGTCCTAGTCTGCCACGCTGACCAAGTGCGGGTTGGTAGACTACACACACCTTAGAATTTTTTTTTTTTAATTCTAAGGTATGTAGGTTTCCTCACGATGTTTTTCTTCACCGTTAGCAAGTGATAATTAAATTTAAAACACACTTTTCTAAAGAGGTGCGCGCCATGGATTGAACCCAGGACCTCCCGAGTGAGAGGCTGAATTCTTAACCACTAGGATATCACTGCCTGCCACCTGCATAGTAATCCTAAGAGTTGCGATAAATGTGTAGTGTAAATGTGTGTGTGAGTGAATCACCTTAAAGTTGCATTTTGTGGCAGTTCGAGTTCTTGGGAACAGAGAGTAACATAAGCTGATTTTCATCGAGGTAAAATAAACAGTTTAGGAAACTGTGGTGTTTAGTGTTGACAATTAACTGGCCGACTTTGTGCTTCTATATTTATACTTTTTATCCCAGAAGATACCAACGTGTAATTGACTTTTTTTGTGAATCACTATTTTCTAAAAAAATGTGATCCAGTAAGTTGGGTATGTATCACTCTGCTTCCACTTCATATATTCGTACGATTTTACATAAAACTACATATACGTAAGCAGACGTCATCCGCGACTTCGTTAGCGCGCCAGCACAAACATGATCTCCTACTTTCCCCGTTACAGTTTGGTTATAGAATCTAATAAGCTTGTGTCATTGATAAAACTTCATTCGGTATTAATTGGCGAATCTGGCAAACAATAGTATATTATGCATTTATGAAATACTAGGAAATAATTCTTACTACTACTTTCTTATTACTACTCGTTCATAAGTTATAAGCACTTCATGTTGTTATTACTACTCCCTTCGTGTAACATCAGATATACTTTCTTCATGGAATACCTTATAGCATTGAGTACTTCAACAACATTGCGTCAAAGATTAAAATCAAATGGATTAATCTTCATATCAAACATATCACGAAACGAAACGTATGAACACTACTTTGAATAGCAGTAATCGGCTTTGCTTCTCCTAAAATACAAAGTTTAATATTTTGAACGGCTTAATGATTTATTGATACTGTGTGGGGCGCTCGCATGACGACGCGCCTCAAGTATGAAAATGTTATAGTTCAAATTTGTTAGTTGATCACGAGCTGTGAACATATACTTAATGAATGTCAAAATACGGTAATATTAGCAGCGGTACGCATCACCAGGCTATCATCACGTACCGGGAAATATTATGAAGAGTCAGTGTGGGTGCCGGAAAGTTGTGTGGTTTTTGTTACGGCATTTTCTTTCACAGTTATAGCTATTTTTAAATTGCTTACATAGGTACATTTATGTACGTGTTGCTCCGACAATTATTGACTGCTCCGTATATTGACTGCCTCGTTGGTCGAGTGGTGCCAGCGCGACTGCCGATCGGGAAATCCTGGGTTCAATTCCCGGGTTGGGTACTATTGAATTTTTCTAATTTAAAATTTGTAGTATGTTCCATGTAAAACACACAAGAGACTTTATACATATTTTTCATCAAAATATCCTCCTTTGCATTTTATGACCTGTTTTACCAATCTTGTCATGCGAGAAATTAATTTATTTATAGTCTCTTGCGAGATATTCCTGAATTCCTGAAGAAGGACATTGTTCCCGAATTTTTAGCTCTTCCCACAAAAGCTCTATATTGTTAAGATCGGGGCTTTGGGGTGACCATGTCATGTTTTCCAAAACTTTTTCTGACTGTTTCTCCTCTAAATAGTCCCTGCATAGTTTTGAACTGTGCTTTGGATCATTATCATAATCTCACGTTCGGATTTGTCTTTATTATGGACAACAACGATGGCAGTTCGCGTTTCAATACTAATTTCACAAAGTTTTCCCATTTTAGAGACGCCTTGACTGTAGTAATCACAAAGTCAGACTAACTACGAATATTCGTAGATAACCATAAAAATACCCGGTTAAAATAAATACTATGATTTATTTAAGAATTTAAAACAATTGCATTGTAAATTGATGTAAAATAAAATAAGGGGTACCTGCTGTAATGAGGTAATAAAAATTTTACAATCGATTATATCGGACTAGCTCTTCCTAGGCTCACATTGAAGTTTAGACACAAGCATAATAAAGGCAATCTTTATAAACAATAGAATATGCAGATGTGCAGATTACTGTTTATCATAAATATTTTGCAAAATAATTTCCAATAACAAACATTTTTATTAGTGGTCTCAAACTTTTGACCGGCAGTGTATGTGCGTGCGTGTGTGTGCGGATGTGTGTTGTGTGAACACAAGCGCGGCCCCAGGCGGGGCATTTAATCAAACTGAACCTAACGGCCACCGATATTTTCATGGTTTTCTATTTAATTCAGCCAGTTTAACAGTTTTCAGCTAGGAGTAATTAAAACCTACATTAACCTATTGTACTAAAGCACTCGTTTAACTTCAAGGTGTAAAGTTTTTTGAGTATATCAAAAGATTACAAACATCTGACAGTTAAAAGGAGATACGTAAGAAATGTTGTCCTCTAAAAATCTCCCTCACATCATGAAATAATATATCTCCATCACATCATCTCATTATGAAATAAATACTAATATCACGACATTGTAGTCATTGTGCGTTCCAAAGTACTCGTAGTCTTGAACAGCCTGATATTGATCAGGCTGTCCAAGACGCATACATCTATCATGCATTAGCATGCTTGATCTCTCGTCGTCGATCAAGTAATTCCTCTGTATTGCCTATGAAATATATTTGTTCCATCTTCAAGAAGTTGCAATGATCCAACTATTTGGTGTTAAAATTGTAAAGTCGTAAGCGGTGTTATCATTACTGATTTGCAATCACAGACATTTTCTTTATCTTAGGCCCAATCATAGTTATTCATTTCACCTTTTATTTAAGTAATCATAAACTCTTTTTAAGAATGTCAGGTTATATCCATATTCTTCGATAATGTTTGTCCAAAATACAGTCATTTGAAAACAACTATTGCATTTTTGAGTACTCGCTAGAAAATGTTGTGATTCTTGTTTGTATGTATTGTCTCGAGCACCAGAGTCAATAAAGCCACTTTCGCTTCTCCATTAAGGCAGCACAATGCAGGCGTATCCCCAGCAAACTTTAGTGCGCTACAATGGTCGCCAACAACTTCCATTTGACCAATGGGAACGTAAGGATGCGAGCTATAATCAATTGTGCTACCGTACAGTAACGTTGCTCGATTCAAATCAACATGAGGGGCATTTCTTCTTGATCGTTGAAGACTATCTCGTTCTTGATTAGTGCGATGAGCTCCGTGATTTGCCAATAGCCGTTACACCCGCTCCTTCTCTTAGCTCTTCTGTTTGAAAAGCACGATGTTGGGCCATACGAATGCAGCGCTGATCCAGTGCAATTTCTCGATCTTCAGTGGATTCGTTGGTAATATTCCAAAGCCTAATAGCATTACTATAGCTCCGCTGGGAAAGATTAGATCTTCTCAGTCGCGGCATTGTGTTACAGAAATAATACACGCTCAAAACCAGATATTATATTTGTTTGTTATGCTGTACTAAATAAACAATTCCACCGGTAACCTTTATATCACTTTTTAATTTGACAGCATGTGTTTTTCACAGATGACATTGTGGTAAGATATATAACATTCTCTTTGACGGCTGTTGCCTTTTTCCTTACTTATTTTTATATAATAATAGTAATAATAATAATCGACCCATTATAATGCCACTGTTGGAATATGGGTCTCCTCTCATATTGAGAGGGTTAAGGCCGCTGCTCCACGCTGGCCAAGTGCGGGTTGGCAGATTTCACACACCTTAGATTTTTTTTTTATATAAATTCTAAGGTATACAGGTTTTCTTACGATGTTTTCCTTCACCGTCAGCAAGTGATATTTAAATTTAAAACGCACTTTGCTAAGGAGGTGCGCGCCATGGATTTGAACCCAGGACCTCCGGAGTGAGAAGTTGAATTCTTAACCACTAGGCTATCACTGCTTTTTTACATTATTTTTCTCTCTATAAATTATTTTTTCAATATATGAATAGTTATTATCCTATTCCGTACGAAGACAAATCCAAAACCACAAAAATAATAAAATTTGGTCCAGCGGTTCTTGAGTTATAAATGGTGTTTGTTTTACGACACGACTTTGTTTTACATATACAGATTAGTGTGCCAAATTGCATAGTCCTCCGTCCGCGCAATTTTCGTAAAAAAACATACAAAGTTTTTGCTTTACGTATTATTATATAGATTGCTATTACATTCAGACTCTGAGAGCAACACCATCCTAGTGATTTACCCTCCAGCCCAGAGAACTAGGGTTCTAATCGTGGTACACATCTCAGCCATTCTAAGACCAGTTAACCGATTCCGTGCGGCTGGCACCACAGTGGTGACATGGATCGAGTGCGCAATCAAAAAGCGCCGCATTGAATCGGTTAAGCTTGTCAACCTTTTTTGATTTCGGCGGACAAAAACATCGAAAATGTGGAATTATATATGGGTCACCCGTACCACAAAGCCTAAAGACGAAAGTCTTCACTGAGTGCGTCCTACCTATTATGACATACGGAGCCGAGACATGAACACTCACGGTGCGACTGGTCCACCGCTGGTCGCTAAGCGAGCTATGGAGCAGGCTATGCTCGGCGTCACTCTGAGGGATCGAATCTCTCTGACTGGTCACATCTGTCGCAGAACCGATAGCCACTGGAGCAGACGTGTTCTGGAGTGGAGACCGCGACTTGGCAAACGTAGCGTAGAATGGCTTCCAGCTGGATAGAGTGACGATATACGCAAAGTGGCTGGCAGTGTATGGATGCGTAGAGCAGAAGATCGAGCTTAGTGACGTGCCATTGGAGAGGCCTATGTCCAGTAGTGGACTGGAGTAGGCTGATAATGATGATATAATAAATGATGACGATATGTGGGTTGATAATGATGAGATGAATACCCGAAAGTATCTTATAATTTCGACTTTGTCTTACAACTATGTTGTATGTATTATATTACTCGTTGACTATATGTTAGACCAATAGTTGTTTTTGTTAAATATCATACTGAACATTGCACTATAAGCATTACAATTTGGCATTCAGCGCGGCGTGGGTCAAACTATTTATGGATGGTCGTATCATAATTGTATTGGCTGTTTATCAGATTGATTGGTTTCTTTCATTAGGACTTGAAAATGGTGAACACCATATCAGTGTCTGAGCGTGTGGCGTTATGGGACAAGTTCTGCGGACCCATAGATCAACACGCTATTAAGGTGGATTTCCTGCGACGCGCCAGGCGCAACAATCCCGCTTTTCGGTAAGGAACACGTCTAGTTTAATTCTTTAAAGTGTTCATTTGTTTGCGGTCATTCTGTATTGTATGTATGTATTCATCAGTGCACTTCAACGAGATGGCTTACAACTCCTGCGAATACATAATTGATTCTACTTGATAGAAGCGTAACGCAATCTAGCGATTGGTTCGTGTATTTATTGACTATGCTTAATATTATATGCGATTGTAATTACCTTATGATAAATTATTATCTGGTTACCCATTATTTAATCACTAGTGTTATTTAAGATTCTATCGTCGACCATTACATTTCTTTATTTTACTTTATTACATTTATAGTAGCCCAGTCTGCGGTCAACGTTACCTGTAAGGCGGCGTCCATTAATTACTTGAGGTGATTTTAGTGTTTTTTGACCAGATCGAGATTTTGTGATTAACTACAACATTCCCCTCCCCCACCCTCTAATCTCAAATGAGATTTTTCAAAATGCATTTATATTGTAAAGGATTAATTCCAAAAAGACAAAAAATAGTTGCTTAATATTTTTATTTAACACTAATCAAGACTACTAAGATTACTGAGTAGGTAGACTAGAATTACAGTGAATATAAACAATTATATACTTAAATCGTTACATAAGATTAAATACTATTTTATTGCAATTTTACTCTGTTTCTTGCGAAAAAAAATTACGTGATATTTGTCGAGATCGCTCCCCAAAGTAAAATTAGATGAGATTCGACTTGATGCCCTCCACCGCTTGAACGCCTCAAGTAATTGATGGACGCCCACTAAGATATATGACTACAAGTGATATGAAAAATATTACGCGAGTGGATTAGCTGTGGTTTGCAATCCCGACCAGCGTGTGAAAAGAGTAAGAAAGTAAGAGTTGGATAAAAACCCTTTTGGGGAGCCTTATGTACGAAAGTGCTCTGAGACACAATACGATGGACAGCTGGATACGATAAACAAAAAAGAACAGAAAAAAATCTTTCCATACGGCACTAAAACCCCCTCTTTGAGCGATCGAGAATATCTTGAAACTGTTACACTATCACTAAATGCTATTATCGATTCTAATCAACTTTACACCTATCCAAAAGTAGTCTCGCATTCGATATTCGTTTCGTATTATATTGATTTGTCGATCTGTCAGTATTAGTAAGTCTGATTCGTTAGGCTTAAACTGTTTAAAGCCTGTTTCATTTCTCGTTCGCAACCCCCGACAACGGTGTTTATTTTTTAATAGACACAGGGAAGGGTTCGTCCGCGGCTGCTACTCACACTTAAGTTTGTTTTAATGTTTATGGATTTAGGAATTTAGGCGTATACCATTTTGTTGTCTATCGAGTCTTCGGTTAATGACACACGCTCTTATAATCTAAAACAAGACTACGAAATGAAACAAAGACAATGAAATTAGCTAGATAATGTAGATCGTTAAAAAGAATGGCTTTATTAGTTCAATTAATAGTGGCCTTGACTGCTAAGTCTGGAGTTCGATTCCGATTCAGGACAAAAATATGTATGATGAGCATGAGAAATCGTTCTGTTTAGGTGTGAAAATATCTAAGTATTTAAGAGTTTTAAATTTTATGTATGTATTTTATCAGCTTTTTGGTTACACATATTATAAAAGGGGAATGTTTGAATGTGACTTAAAAAGTCCCCAATGATATATGTCTACCTCCTAAGGTTAACCCACGGGAACCCCTTTTATCTTTTACATGTTACAAAAAAAATATTTGTCATTTAGAAAGCAATTTTAAACATGCAATATTATTCCTTATTCAATTGAATACGTTAAATAAGAGGGGGAGTTTTTAAGTTCCCGGAATTAAGTTCCCGGAAAAAATGTCAAAATTATTTTTCTTTTTCTATATATTCTCCTGCAAGACGAATACACTTTTAAGATCTTTCTATTAACTTATTTAAACCCTCATAAAAAAATGTCGGAAAAATACGAGGAAATTGCGTCATTAACTTCTTCGTCTATGGAAAACTTTTCTACGAAGCTCTTTTTTCATTTTTGGAAAGAGTTAGTAGTCAATTGCAGCCAGGTCTGGACTATAGTGTGGGTGATTTAAAATATCAAAGCCCACCTTATGCAGGGCAGCCAGTGCAATACGGTTCGCATTGTCGTGCAATAGCAGGACACCTCTGCTTAATTGTCCTCTTCTTTCTTCTTTGATGGCTTCTTTTAACCGTTCCAAGATTGTTGCATAATTTGAGAATATTATGCAACAATCCAAACCAGAAACGGTTTTGTTAGACACCTTTATCTTTATGATCTATTAACAAAATTCCTTCTGAATCCCAAAAGACTGTCGCCGTCCGGCCAGTTTTCCGGCCGATTGTGATACCTTAAACTTCTTAGGAGGTTGTGCACCCTTTTTATGCCACTGCATGGAGTCTTGTTTAGACTCGGGTTCATAATGGTGAATCCAAGGTTCCGTGTATATTTAATTTAAGTTGATTGTAGACGAGAACAATATTTTGCACTCCATATCATACCTTACTCATTTGGACAAATGTTATAGAAATATGTATCTAAGAAAATTCGAGAAGTTTCCATATAAGACAGGAATAAAAGATTGTTTTGTGTCTGCGTGTTTTGTATCTGTCTAAATAAAATCATCTAAGCTGTAAATAACTCTTTGGAAATAATACATTCAATCGCCTTAAGAGGTATTTTTCTATATGAACATTATCCACGGCTTATGAGGTTTGCTGACTCAGTTGAACTATTTGTGACAGCGACAGCTTTCGTGTGCTAATATTTATTTCTATCAGTTAGCAAGTCATTGAAGTCACGTGTCACGGTCTTAACGTATTGACATATCTTAAACATGATTTGATGTAATTATTTTATTATGCCAGCTCTCCTACGGCGTAGGCAGAGAGTACTGTGTGTCGAAAATCTCTATCTTTACAGAGTTGAAATGCTCTAGACACTCCACAAATGACAGCTATGGCTGAATTTTTGTTGCGCGGTGCACGTTTTGCGCCCTTTCCCTAGAGTTGTCGTAACGTAATGTTCGACAAGCGTGTTCGGATGCTGTCGGGAACCACGGATCAGGCTGATTACTATTACGTATCCGTAACAATATTTACTGCGGTCAATACCTACGATGCGGCTCACTTCACCTCTGAGTTTATATGAATTAAATATAAACTCAAACTCATGAATAAAATGAAATTAAAGTATGGTGGTATTGTAGCATTAAGGTGCCGGCACCGGAGCGCGGGCGTGTGATCGTGCCGCCGATGGTGCAGCAGCATTACAGCAACCCGCCACCTCTGCTGCCTTCCCGCAGGGAGTTCGTTCGCTGCGCCAATGGTAACCGTGAACACTCACTTGATGTTCACGTAGCTTGTTCGCTGACGGGTCAACACTATTATAATAAATTTATGAATTTAAGACTGTCAAGCATTACAAAAGTCAGGAAGGAACCCTCGCTAATTCAAGATAATGCCAGATGCATATGAGTAGAGTAGTCAGTGCAGGGAGAACATTTATGTCAGGTCTATGTGGACAGGAATATTTAGCACTTTGTGCTCTCCTCCTTCCTCGTTATGGACCTGGCGTGAAGCAAAAAATAAGTCAATTGCAATAACGTTGACGAAAATGTATTAAATCATAACATTATAGCTACTTATCTCATTGTTTGTGCCTTGCACCCGAAAATTGAGAAACATCAACGTGTTTAAGGTCAACTGTTGTCAAAAGGTGGTGTGATAAATCCACAACATAGCCCCCAATTTCAATGTCATTGAGATAAATATGCAACTTTGTAGAAACGAGTTAAATAATTCATGTTGTATCATATTTACTAAAGCATACTTGTTTTTTTTGCAATCAGTGAATCGTTAATTATAAACCGGATGAGGCAACATGTGTACACTTTACACTGCTTAAACGCATTTCTTTATATTTTTTATATTGTATTGCTTTGTTAGAATATACATATATTGCTGTTTACCTCGATAGCTGCCACTGACAAAATATTGTTGCAGTCGTCATTTATTTGTAGCTACGTTCAACATCTTAATATCACACGAAGTTAATGAAGGTTTCACACTCGAGGGCTACTGTACATACAGTTAAATTACACCATCATTTGTGGATAGTTTTCTGTAAAATTTTACTTTCATTATCCTGATTATATCTCTGTCCACATTATGTGGTGTCTGAAGTTAGGCGTAACATTGCCCGTGTTAAAGAATTCAGATTTCTATACATTTAAATGGTTCCTACATAGCAACATTCAGTTCTCAGAAACCTGAAGGTCAGTGGCACTTACGATGAGTCTGAGGAGGAAGCCGATATTGATGAAGAATCTAAGCATAAGATCTGCATGAACATGTCCTGCCCCAAATACACCGGCGAGGGTCAGTGCCCCCTAGAGAGTACCAAGTTGTACGGTGCCAGCAAGGAAGAGGCTGAACACGACCTGAAGTCCATCACTGAACCAAAAGTATGTTCAAATATTTATCTCCTGGAAGATATTAATTTGTTTTTGCGTCGTATTTTTTTTAAATATTATATAGTCAGCCATTACGCACTTGCCTTGCGTGACAGTCTATGGCATTAACCAATCTGATTATGAGCGTAGACCCGCGTCTAACAGTGGAGTGACCAAAAGGTTGACGATGATGATGATGAGAATTGCAATTCATGCAGGCCACTTTAGGTTATATGGTCTCTGCAAGCCATAGACATCTATCAATTGATCTGGATCTTCAGTGGAGTCGTTGGTAATATTCCAAAGCCTAATAGCATTAATAGAGCTTCGCTGGGAAATATTAGATCTTCTCACATTTAACTTTGACCGCATGTGTTTGTCACACCTGTGATAGTGTGATATTTTGGTAAGATATATAGGTAACATTCTATGTGACGGCTGTTGCCTTTTTTTACTGATTTTTACAGTTTTTCCCTTTTCTTAAATTATTTTTTCAAAATATGAATATTTATTATCCTAGTCCGGACGAAGACAAATCTAAAAACATAAAAGAATAAAAATTTGTCCAGTCATTCTTGAGTGATAAATGATGTAACTAACACGACTTTGTTTTATATGTGCATTTATATATATGTATATATATATGTTTGTCCCTCTGTGTCTCTCTCTCTGTGTGACTGTGTGTGTGTCTGCATGTCTGTGACTGTGTATGTGTGAGTGCTTGTGTGTAGATAAATTGGCTGCAGCATAGATACTATACATATTAAATATTATTTGAATTTGTTATATATATTTTAGTACATCACGGAGCGTGCTGTTGACCCGTCCACCAGTGACCACTCGGATTCCGACTTTGAGCAACAAATCCACACTACTGTAAAGAGACGCAAGGCTTTCACTGCTGAAAACTCCAGCCCAAAGCACGCCAGCTGCTGTGAGAAGCTCATTCTGCGTGAAGACGAGGACGTGGAAGAGTTGATTGCGACTGCTGATGATCAGCTGAAGGAGTTGGACGAGAGGCTGGTCAAACTTCTCGCTTGGCAGAGAGTGCAGCAGGTATGAATCAGAGGTTTTTAAGTAGGGTTTTTACATCCAATACAGTAAATCAGTACAATCGTGTAAATTAGTAAAATTAATTTCAAAAATACCACAGCTTTTTACATGTACGTTCCTAACCACAAATATTTGTTTTATAATTATTATTACGTTCTTATGATAAGTGAATTTTGTTAAATACTTAATGAGAATAAATGTCTTAAATCACAATACATTGCGGCTGATTGGTCGTTTAAGAATGTCGTATGAGGGGCGGCTGAAAAGTTTTGAGCCTAAGTACCTTTAAGTATTACTAATGACTCGCACAACACACTACTAAGTGCGGGTATCTTAGGGGATATAAAAGTCAAGTTTTATGT
>DWMG01001940.1:0-14108 GCA_018244855.1 Elbella merops | reverse complement strand
TGCCAGACACAATCCTGCTCAAAAGATTGGAGCGGCTGGAGGAGGACGCGTTATAGAGAAATTATATCCAAAGAAAGATAACATCAAAGCCAAGATTCCATAAATAAGGAAGTTAGTTAGAGGGAACAAACGAAACGCATGAATAACAAGGGGCGGGGGCTGATCTATTTAATTGTCACCCCCAGTTTTCTCCCCATTGTAGGATGCGGGGAAATTGATATCTGGTACGTATTGCCTCCTGGCGGTTATCTTTACATATATAAAACACAAACATACTTGAAGACAATTCTCATAAAATGTAACACCAATCTAGGCTCAATATCCAATGTAGGGTAAAATAAGTTAATAGGTACATATATACATTAAATGTTTTCGTTTAGCACCCACACCTAAATAATCTTTATTAACTACGCTGTATAATCGGTCATTTTTTGTGTTTCACGTAGAACTTTATGAGTAGAACGTCATTCGCGTCGAAGCATATTATACTCGTATATTGTCCTATATCGACTTACACATGTGGACAGGTTCGAAATATGACATGGCATCGCATGTGTTCAAAATGCTTCTAGCTGGATGAAACATATTATTAAACGTAATTTAAAGAAGACATGCGCGGCTTGGAACTGAACCCAAGCCATCGGAGTGAGAGACTGATTTATAAACCGTTAGACTGCTACGCCTGCCGCTTATTACCCAACCAATTTGACGTAATAAAAACAGGTAACTTTTATCTCACATCTAATTTAATCGTGTCCGTACACCTTCATTAAGCTCATTACGGTCTAACGCTAGCTCGCTTATGGCTGTCACGCTCGTTATGGTGAGCTGACACGGTACGAAGCGGCAGGGCAAATGGGAATTCACGGGAGTTGTGACGTCACTATTCTACAATTTCGAAAAATGTAGTAATATAATAGCATGGAGTAGGTATCTTTAAAATCAACTTAATGAATTTTCACTACTTTTGTCGTTCTTAGCAAACTCCTTCGCTCCTGGGTTCAAATCTATCTCGCGCACCTTTACAAAAATGCGTTTTAAGTTTAAATATCACTTGCTAACGGGGAAGGAAAACATCGTGAGGAAACCTGCACACCTTAGAATTTATAAAAAAAAAAAAATAATTCTAAGGTGTGTGAAGTCTGCCAACCCGCACTTGGCCAGCGTGGCAGACTATAATCTTAACCCTCTCAATATTGAGAGGAGACAAATATTTCAACAGTGGAATTCTAAATGGGTCGATTCTTATTATGTTATTAAAACATGATTGACAAATAATACGTGCAATGGAGTAAAGGGTGGGCCTATTAACATACACCGGGCACAAATCCAGACTCCGAACTACTACTGACAATGTTAAAATAGAAATAACCTGAACAAAGAATCATCTCTTGTGTAAAAAAACAATATTGAAAGCGTAACCTCTGAAGGTTTCCAATTATTTACTTAATACACAGATATATATGGCTTATATGATATGATATATAGTTATTGTATCGACATTGTAGGACAAAGTTTGGGACATAGAATATATTTGGGGGCACGGCTGCCAACGCAAAATAAATACGCTACTCGTCTCCTTATTCTCGGGGCGACATCGATCATAAGTCTACAAGTCATGCTTAGGGAGAATCTGTCTTCCGAGATGTCGGAGTCGGGAAAATATTCTCTCCGTCAGTGTGGACGTGCACTCGTTTGATCGTCAGCTTGCAAACTTTAAGCGAACTGTGTGACAGTAATAAAGAAAAATTGGCAATACTATAGGAATGTTGATAGACGTAGGTGCTAAAGGAGACTAAAACTCACTTACGTTGAACAAATAGGCTAAATACTAGCTGATGCGGGTGTTACAGATCTCTGAAACCCGTGTGGATTTATGTAAATAATGGTGAATGTAGAGGGGGAACGTCAGCTCTCTAAAAATTGAGACATGTATTTGGCACTTGGTGCTGTTGTCCAATACATAAATGAGCTGGTATGACAATATAATAATAAGCAGTTCGGTCTTACCTTCGTTTACCTTACTTGTACCTACATACTATTGTTCTCTATGTCGGAATATCGCTTATCCTTCAGGAGTGTAGCCAGTCGATAACTCAGTAAGGATATGAAAAATATCCTGCCGGTAGTCTCAGTGTAATTTAATATGCATTTGTTGGTGTGATTCTTTTTTATGTAATGCGATAGAGATCGTATTTGTTTGGTTCTCGAATTGTCTTTCACAAACAATTCTTGAGTTACTCGCATCACAGGTTTATTGTGGATTCCATTTGGATTGTAAAGATGTAGGTATGTAGGTACCTGCTTATTTAAAATGAAAAGAAAATAAAATATATAATAATATTCAAATGTAAGTGCCACAACATTGTTAACTGCTCAACTTTTACAAAAGCGTACAATACGGACAAATATTTTATAATCTTCGCGCCTGTATTCCCTGAAAGGGTAGGCAGAGGCTCCCACTACCACGATCCAATAGGGGTGAGCCAATTGCAATATACCAGGTAAAAATCCAGACTCCGAGCTACTACTAGAAATTCTAACTAAGTGAGACAAATCCCATAGTACACGACACAAGAATCGCGATCAACATTCGCGACTGCAACCATTCGATCATGGGGCAGTCAGTATAGCAGTACAGACACAATTTCTATTCATTTAAAACTTTAAAAATGTTTCGAATTTTTCCTTATGTTAAGAATAATATCTACTATGAGTCAGTGGTTGGATGCGAAGAGCTGAAGATCGAGCTCAGTGGCGTGCCATTGGAGAAGCCTATGTCCAGCAGTGGACGGACATAGGCTGATAATGATGATGATGATGATGATGAGTCATGCAGTTGTACAAAACAGTTGTAGTTCTTGAAATTATCTATGAATACTCTTGTGTAAGATGTGTAATAATATTTAAATATTTACAACATACTTCGCAGTGATAGCCTAGTGGCTAAGAATTCAGCTCCTCCCTCCGGGGTGCCGGGTTCAAACCCATGGCGCGCACCTCCTTACAAAGTGCGTTTTAAATTTCAATATCACTTGCTAAAGGCGAAGGTGAACCTCGTTAGGAAACCTACGCACACCTTAGAATTTATAAAAAAAAAAATTTTTCTAGGGTGTGTGAAGTCTGCCGACCCGCACTTGGTCAGCGTAGAAGACTATAGCCTTAACACTCTCAATATGAGAGGAGACCCATATTCCAACAGTGGAATGATAAATGGGTCGATTATTATATTAATCTAAGGACAAAATTTCTTAAATCACAGCATAAGTTTATCCTTCTATTCTTATAGAACGATTAATGTCGAGGTACATTGCACTAGTACTACAGATATACACGTAAATAGAAATGTAGAAAAAGCAACGACAATAACAAGTTGGAGAGACAATTCCTCAGAAAACATACAAATTAAGAACGTACTCATGGGAGGCGCCAAATACAGCAGATTTGATTTATGATTGGTCATGGCATCGACCACAGTCTCAGATTGAAACCGAGGCAGCGTTATCAACTTCATTCCGATAGACAACTTGTGTAATAACACAATGTTGAGACCGTACGAGTGAAACATTGGCAGTATGGCCAACGTCGAGTCTTGGTTGTTTTCTGAAAATAATAAAAGACGCAGTAATGAGTATAATGCTTTGTCTGCCTCGTTGTCGATTGGTTGCAAGTGCGACTCCCAATTGAGAGGACCTTGATTCTAATCTCTATATCTAGTCTCTATTCTATCTCTCTATCTCTATATCTATCTATCTCTATAATACTATTGCAGTTTTCTAATTTGGAATTTTTAGTTATTACCAAAAATTCTAAGACTGCGAGTTATTACTCGCAGTCTGGATCTGTGCCCGGTCTATGGTAATAGGCTCACCACCTATTTCAGGGAACGTAAACGTAACTGATGAAACATGGGAATGTACTATAATCCTGTGTCTACTTCTTCCGGCAATACAGGCGCAATGGTTACGTAATAGATATGCGTTAAATAAACAAATTTGGTTACTTGTGAAACAGTTGGCATAATGAACAAAATGCATTAATGCTGAACAGTTTGAAGTGCGATGTTTGACCTTATTTGTATTTGAATGTTTTCAAATGCATTTAAATATTTTCGTTAGCTCCTGTGGATGAATGTTTCAGAATTATTTCATTCTACTGGCCTTCCCTAAGTATAGTTCCTAAAATTTTTAATAGCATCAATTAAAATTTTTCATCGACTGGCATGGAAATTTCCACTACTTGTATTCAAAAACCATTTGGGATCGGCAGGTGGTGAGATAACCACAATAATAAAACGTACCAACACTTCTATAACGCGCTTAAAATAGCACTTACCATCATATCGATGACTCCTATATACATGTAGTTACAGGTCAAATTTACGATTCAATTATTTGCAAATTAAATAGATAATAAAGAAACGTGACGTAACATCGCGACTATAATCCCCGAAGAAATAGACAGTAGTGTAGAACACTCCTAAATGTCACCTGTTCATTTCTAGTAGCTTGTTTCATTTCTAGTTAGAGAAACACGACAGTATTCAATCTGGGATCCGTACCCAAGTCCTCTCCATCAGCAGTGGCATTTGCATCCACTCGACCAACAAGGCATAAAATTCAAATATAGTTATGGAAATGCTATTTTTAAAGCAAAATGTAGCACATATTTAAAAGTAGAAAGGCCACACGAGGGTTAATGAGCTATACCGCGGGGATCATTTAAACGCTTTTGTTAAGTCTGTCGGCTTATTTACCAATGTGATATATTAAAATTTTTATAGCATATTTTAATATTTGATTTTATTTAATATTTAAGATATTTTAATAGCATTTTGCTATTAAATGCTTTGGTCACAAATGGGTCCAATTCGTGTTATGATGATGAATAATTCAGTAAATAATTAATTTTGTCTCGAGAAATAAAGAAAACATTTTTAAAAACAGGCCACAGTCGTATACATCGATTTATTTAATAATTGGACGTTCTAAAAATCAAATATTTGACTATCAAACATTGAGTTGCTTTAAAGGACATAGCTGAAACATTTAAAAAACCTAGTATCTTGGGATTCAGTACTTTAGATAGTCCAAATTTTAATTTTCATGCATGTTTGTGTATTCATGCTTTTTTTCCTGGCCTCTAAATATAGAGACTATCGACATACGAGGGTTGTTAGGGATACCCATGAGCTATAGAGACAAGTCAATATGAGATCATCATCATTATCGTTATCATCAGCCGTTCATCGTTCACTGCTGGACATAGGCCTCTGTAATAGCACGCCACCGATCTTGATTTTCAGCTCTTCGCATCCAACCACTGCCAGTTAACTCTATTCAATATGAGATAACTGATTATATTATAATATTTTTTTACATACCCGTGGTATAATCATAATATCTTAGCTCAGTGTTTTGCTGTTCACAGTTCGCAATGACATTCCTATGCGTTAGTTCCACTGCTTTGGGGAGACCAGTAGTACCACTCGAGTAGTGTAGGAAGGCCGCATCACGGTGATTACTTTTAACTTCTTTCAAAACGCTTAGATCCACATTATTATCTTCAGTTAATTCAGTATACCGTATTGTGCCTTCTGGTAACGGATTGTTTAAGTTAATGGCTATTATCGGAATATCTTTCTGAATCAATTTTAAGGCTTCTTTTACAACGGGTAGAGTTTCGTTGGCCACGAATATTGCCTTCGGAGATGACGTCGATAGTTGTCGTTGAACTTCATCTGCAAGATGAAAGGATCGCAGCTCAAAATAAGACAAAAGTGCATTAATAAGATTAATACCGAAATTTCAATCCGTTTATTCACATTATTTAACTTTTCGAGTTACGATATTGCGTAGTATTTACATAACATAGCATTTATGATCGACGGTGGAAAGCCAGAAACAATCTGACCGCTCAGGTCCTCTTCTGCCTCCTCAGACGGAGACGTGATTTCTAACGTCGTCGGGAAAATGAAGTTCTATTTCAGCACTCTTCGGTAATAGGACTACCTGACATTCGAATGCTCATCTTAAATTTGATAAAGTAGACAAAATCACTACGTACGCATCTATACCTACTACTTATTTCTGTTACTTCTAGGTTGAACAGGGCGTTGGAGATGAGTACTTAATATTAGACGTTTACTATATATTCTCACAAAAAAATGGTTTAGAATATCCCAAAAAATGAAGGTAATTACGAGATACTCCGTTTACAGAGATACAAACAACAAAGATAAATATGAGATACACAATTGTAAAAATATTTTTGCGTGAATTTTTTATCACTAATCTAAGTTGTTATAGCAATATGAACTTACATACTGTGTACAGAGGATTCAAAGTTGAAGTTAAGGCACCAGCAGCAAGTACTCCCAAGACCACAATGGGATATTCCGGCATGTTCGGCAACATTATAGCGACGATATCGCCATCTTCGATTTGAAATATCTGTCTCAATTTTGCTCCTAAACTTTGGGATTGTTTATAGAGCTGTAGGTAGGTGTACTGACGATTGGTGATACCGCATATCTGTATAAACATATTTACTACATTACGGAGTATTGTCGAAAAGTTGACAGATGGTCATGAGTACCCTTCGGCTCTTCCTAATTCTATAACTCCAAGGTTTTTATCTAATCCACATTTTTGACAACCACATTAAGCCACAATGCTCTGTCTATTATTCTCTCTCAAGAGGACACTTATCACATAATGTACCTAATACTTTTAACTGAGAAATTTGTTCTTCCCATTTTTTTTGAGTACAATCATGCAAATTTTGATTATTTCTTAAGATCACATCAAAGGGTTCCGGTGATCCATTATGTTGAAAACTCACACAAAATGTAAGTAACGAAGTAAAACTAACAAGACAAAAAAAAGTACTAACAAAAATATAGCGTAAATTGAAAAAGTGTTCAAAGTTCGTTTCTATAATAAAACGTTTATTTTGATATTTCTAAAATTCGGGTCTGCATTTTCTTTAAATTTATAGCTGTTTTTTATTTTAAATTAATCATTTTTATATTTATTACTTACTCACTTACTTTTATATTTACTACTTATATTTATTAATACCTACATTAAAATTGAATAAATGTCCCTAAAGAGATTAATAATAATTACCATAGCAGTTTTGTTCGACCATTTATCGAGATCCTTAAACACGAACTCATGAACTGGCATTTCCGGTATAACCACATCTTCGAACGGCGATTTGACAACGTTATCAGCAGTCCACAAGTGTTTTTTTCTCAAAACATTTACAAAAACATTTCTAAAAACTAATCTATCTAAACGTGTGGCAAAATTTATCATATTTTATAATGGTTGTTAATTATTTATTTTATTATCTGATAAAATATGCACTTATCACTTTATACTGTGATATAACGTATTGCTCAATGAAACGCTACACTAAGACTGAACTGTATTAAAACTAATATAGTACTATATCTTCAAACGTAGACATATCGAAGCATACTGAGTACAAAATCCCAAGCGTTTCTGTTATACCGATATGATTCCGCCTCAGGCGCATAATTAACAACTTGCTTTGTCCTTGCCATTCGAATCAATCGAACCAAATGACTGCGACTCAGAAAAACTTTACTTCATATAAAGGAAAAAAACGTTAAAACCTATTCAGTCAGCGTTAGTTGTTTGTCTTACCTGTTTTTTGCAACCCATCTACGGCCATCTGATTTGGATCTACGCAGAGCTTGTGTCAGTAATGAAATAGACTATAATCTACATTTCTAACACAACTGTAAACAAAAATGAAACAATTGACATGAACTATAAACACAAATTAAACCCCCGTGCTCATCCAATAGATGTTTGCCCTGGATGACAATAGAACACACAATCTCCAGCTCAGAAAAGGTCAGGAATAAGAGTGACAAGCTCAGTATAATTATGACTATAACCTAACACTGCTGAAGTCTAAGATTGGAAATTATAGCATGCCTTCATTCGGTGTGATTTTTTCCAATACAGATATATAAAGATTATTATTAGAGATTATATATAAATAATTTAGTAATCTTTCAAGATCAAAGTACATTTGCTTTTAATGTTCAAATTTTGGCCAACGTCAAGAAAATTCGCATTCATCACATATTTACGAATACGTATATATACAATATGCAAATATTAATTTAGTGTTAAGTTACAATAAGATCACGGACTCTGGCCTCGGAATACCTGTAGACGTCATTTTTAACCTCAAATGGGTCGAAATTTCTATCTCAGATTCCCTTGCAGTTCCATTGTAGTTCGCCTTCTCATTTAGATTTTCTTAACTTCACGTGCTTGCTTTCTGTGTGCATTTATTGTATCATGTATTTAAGAGAACTCCAAATACTTCAGTATCCCTAATGTACTCGGGTCCTATTCTCGCCCTTTTATTTATATGTGCCATTAGGAAAAATTCAAAATAATTTCCGAATTAGTTTTATTATTGTCAAAAACATGTCATTATATCCCAAGTTAGTTTCAAACAGATACTAATAACTCCTTTTGATGAGAACATTGTCATAATTTCTTAAATGTTCACATCACAATGTTTTACACCAACAATTTAATTATTTTGGAAGTTTATAATAAACTATAAATATTAATTCTATGAATATATAAAATTTTATTGCGCCAAAAGTTTACACGTCGATGTAAAAATACTCAATGCTTACACTATTAATATACTGCATCTTAACCCCGATTATACTCGTAAGTTATCTCAACTATTTGTTTCGCAATGTACTCGTAACTAAACTACTCTGCCAATATCCTTCTTAAAATCTTCCTCGAAGGATTCTTCAGAATGGCATCCAAGATCATCACTGCTCTTATTTTCTTATTTTTGATTTATTTATTTATTACAATGTGGACTATATCTATCAACAGATGTTCCGATTCGATAGCATAGCCAATGTCAATTATACAATTTTCAATTTAATAAGCTAAATTAATTAAATTATGTCAAATAATACAATATCAGAAAAAATAAAAATTTACAATAATAAATATGTCATAAAAATTAAAAGGTAAAATAATAAAAATGTCATAATAATTAAAAGCCAAAATAATAAAAATGTCAAAATAATAAATTCCTCGTTATCGTCATCGTCATCAGCCCATCTCAGTCAACTGTTGGACATAGGCCTCCCCCGATGAGCGCCATAGTGTCCTATCGTCGGCTTGCCGTATCCAGCATGTTCCTTCAGTCGAATCGAATCTTATATGGTGCGACTGTCTTATTAATGAAGGCAACAATTTGATCACTGTTTGGTCGAAACCCTTCGTTCAGTACAACAAATGCTTTCGGTCTCTCTGCACTCTTGGGGTCCTTCATTCCGACTATCGCCGCTTCGAACACAGCTGGATGCTCTTTCAAAACGTTCTCCAGTTCAGCAGGTGGAACTTGGAATCCACTAACATGTTATCAAAAGAGAATATGATATAAAAAAATAATATGACACCTTAAGACGTTAAAATATAAAACATGTTATTTTTACATAAGTGTTTTTTTCATAAACTATTTATACATAACTAGACTGCCTGGTAGGTCGAGTGGTCTTAAGCGCAACTGCCGACCGGGAGGTCCTGGGTTCAAATCCCCGGTTGGGTACTATTGGATTTTTTTAATTTAGAATTTCTATTCAGGATCCGGAGACTGGATCTGTGCCCGGTGTATGGCAATAGACTCAGCACCTGTTTCATGGGACTTAAACAGTGTTGTGGTTGCAAGCGCAACAGCTTACTAAGAGATCCAAGATTCGAACGCCAAGTCGTACAAAATACTATTAGGTTTTTATAGTGTTAAGTGCCAAATGAACTTCCCAAATATCTTATCTTACAAATATACTAGGCCACTATCGAGCTCCGTTTATCATATATTTTAGCTGATATAAATTAAGTCTCTAATCTAAATCCAGTCTGATCTAATCTATTAGCTCACACATCCACACATCCCACAGTGGGGCATAACAGTAGAATATAACAGCTGCCTACCAATTCGTGGAATACAGGCGTGAAGATAAGTTGATCCAAATCCAAATATGTCATTAACATGATTCTGCCAGTGTATAATAACACAAATGATAATTTCCAACAGCCTAATTATTTCTTGAGGTTTGGGACGCTATCAGTTTTAACTAAATAATTATTTATAGTTATTATACAATGAGAACTTACGAACTATGTACAGAGAATTCAGAGTTGAAACTACACCACCAGCAGCGAGTACTCCCAAGACCACAGCAGGATATTCAAGCATGTTCGACAACATTATAGAGACGGTATAACCATTTTCGATTTGAAACATCTTTCTCAATTTTGGTCCTGAAACTCAGGCAGGATTGCTTGTACAGCTGTTGGTAGGCGTACTGTCGGTTGGTAAAACCACAGACCTGTAAAAACATTAACAGTAATAGCAAGTAAAAAGATTAGCAGTTACAAAGAACCATTTTTCAGTTAATTTCTGAGTGGGTTCAAATTGAAAACATACTTTGAATGAAATATGACGGTGACTTTGCAATTTGCTCAAATGTGTTAAAAATGAGAAATATTTTCCTTCATTGACTTTCCCGACTGATGTTACAATCCATGGCTTATTATTTCCTCCGGCCTATTTCCGATAGTGTTTACATCTATACCTATATGCTATCAAACTAACGAGCTTGTATTTAAATACCATTTTTTTTTCTTGAACGAATATCGCAAAAAATATATATCTACCGTTGTAGTTTTATTCGGCCATTTGTCCAGATCCTTAAACACAAAGTCATAAAGAGACACATCCGGAATAGTGACATCGATGAATGGCGATCTAACAGTATTATCAGCAGTCCACAAATGTCTATTTCTCAAAACATTGACGTAAATATTGATAAATGTCGATTTATTTAGGCGGGCAACCAATTTAAACATATTTACTATTATACATTATTCAAAATATAATTATCATTTACTTTATTTTATAATAATGTGTACTCGATACATGAAACAACGGGCCGCTAAATTGATATGTATCGCGTCTAGTTCAATGAACCGCTATCGCACGACTGACAGACATTAAGACTGCTGCAACGTCTGCAGCACAAGTTTTATCGAAATATACAAAGAATACAATTTTGAGCATAGTGTAACTTTAACGTAAGGGCTTGGCTTTGCCCTTAGCCAATTAAACTTGATACTAATTGAGCGTAACACTCGACAAAACTCTACAAAAAAGAGTTGAAGTTGTTTGTCGAAACCCTTACACGTACCCAAATTTTGCACAAATCATTGCTATTTGATCCCAAGCTTGGCTGAACCTGAAGTACGAGTATAGCAACCAGACAGCTATAACAAACTAATATATTAAATTGGACAAATTATGAAAATAGAAATTCTTTTCCACGTATATTGTTCCTGGCTGAAAAAAGAACGTTCTACCTCGGACTATGGAATTAAGGTCAGGAATGAGACCATTATAGCCCAGTCTCATCACGACTGCAATCTGACTACAACGCCAAAGTCCGAGAATAAAATTTATAGCAATTCTCATTTACATTTACTAGGAGTCTTAAACTGTTCAGTGACATCGCATTTAGATTTTTAATTTCCATAGATCCCAGTAGTGAAATATAATATTGATTAGTCAAAAAAAATCTACAGTAATATAACAACATTTATCGTTTAAAACCCATCCCGTCTACAGGAATCCAAATGTCACTGACCATTAAGTATTTTACTGTTTGGTGTAAAATTTTGTAATATCTATACATATGCAATTACATCACAATTAATTAATAACCAGAAAAAAAATAATCATCTTAAATTTTACAAGCAACACGCAAGTAGTACAAAAACAGAAACATAAAATAAAAAAAAACAACAAAACCGAGTACGTCGTGCATGTTGTATTCAAATTTAGAGTGCATTCATCTTGGTATTAAATTAAATTAAAATCGTGGCCCTTGGACTCGTGGAATCTAGAACCTTGGCATCGTGGTCTGTGATCAACATTGCCCACACCAAATAAAAATAAACTTTTACTTGTGACTATTCTCATTTTCACTACAAACATACTTCGACCTCTCTAGACACAGTTTAAAAACTTCACTATATATGAATGCGCTGCCTGAGAACCTAAGACGGCCCTCCAGCAAATTACTGTTCAAAAAAGGAGTTCTTGCTCATAATTTGAATTTGGTCTCGACATAACTCCCAAAGAACAACCATCATTTATCTAGTAGTTCGTGTATGTGTGTAATTATACTAAATTTATATATTGTAAGTATCTACTTATATTTATATATGTATTCATTTACATTAATATACGTATATATTTATATATGTATCTATTTACAATTGTATCTGTATATTATATTATGTTAGTCAAGTATTTATATTGGAAATTTCTTAGATTTGTTCTATTTCATTAATTTAATCTTGTACATTTATTCTTTTTTTCTTTTTAATGTAACCGCCTCACGCATTTCCTACTGCCCAAAGGTTGATTCGCAGAGAATGCTTTTAGCATTAAGTCCGCCTTTTTATTCCTGTACTTTTTTGTAAAGTTTAAATAAATAATAAATAAATAAATAAATGTGTATTATTTTGGAAACTAATAAATTACGATTTTAATAATCTGTAGCAATATGTCTCTTTCACATTGTTTTTTATAAACGGTAACATGATAATCTAACTTAGTAGACAAATTTTCAAGCCCAAGAAACAATGTGAGCTGATAAGAATCTCATAAAAAGACAATAAAATGAATATGACTTTTACAACGTTTGAGTAATATCATTTGGTATTTTTTGTAAAAATGAGAAATTATTGCTAAAAATTTAAACACTGACGTAAGAGTATTATTTATTCAACTGATAGTCTTAAAAAATAATTGGCTAGAAGTGGATTTTGATAAGAGAAAGAACGAATATATTCACTTTTTATTTTATGTATAATCTAACTAGATTTCTCTGCTAAAACTCTTCTCAAAATCTTCCCCGAAGGATTCTTCGGAATGGCATCCAGAATTACCACTTCCTTTATTTTCTTATACGGTGCAACTCTTCCATTAACGAATTTGATAATATCTATGCTTTTTAGTTCAAACCCTTTATTGAGTACTACAAATGCTTTTGGTTTCTCCCCGCTCGTAGCATCCTTCACACCAACAACCGCCGCGTCCAAAACAGCTGGATGCTCTTTCAGCACACTCTCCAGTTCAGCAGGTGGAACTTGAAATCCACTAACCTATTATGCAAACAAGCAAGCAAGCTGTTATGCCAAAAACAAAATTAAGTAACTAGTAAGATGCTGTGCAAGTCAATTTATACTATAAAATCAGCAAACCTAAAGTTATACAGATACGAATAGTTAAAATGATTAAGTCTGGAACATGCTTTACGTATTTAATAAAATGAATTTGTGACTGGTTAGGTAGTCCTGAAGACTAGAGTTTTGACTATTCAGGCTTCAGGAATGTAGTTCTATCCTATGTCATACTGAAACATGCATTTCAAAACACTATTACAGCACAACACAGATAGCTCAATATCTAAGCACAGGGCCATACAATTAAAATTAACATCAAAATATCGCACCTTAATAAGTTCTTTTAATCTATCAATTATATAAACAAATCCATGTTCATCGATTTTTGCCAAGTCGCCAGTCCTCAGCCAGCCGCCGTCCACAAACACTGCCTTATTAGCCTCAGGGTTATCCTTATATCCTTTCATAATATTCGGTCCTTTTATTAATAGCTCCCCGATCTACAAATATATTCAATCGATTAATACAAATAGAAGATTTTATTAAGTACATCAACTAAATTATTAATAATTTGAGCTATGTAAATTTGGTCGGCAAATTGTGGCTTCAATCAGTTAATCAAAACTAGAATTTTAGATTTATTTTAAGATGTATCATCATCAGCCTATCTCAGTCCACTACTGGACGTAGGCCTCCCCCAATGAACACCATCGCGCCCTGTCCTCGGCTTGTCGCATTCAGCATCTGCCTCCAGCCTTTTGCAGATCGTCATCCCACCGGGCCGGAGGGCGTCCTACACTACGTTTGCCGAGCCGCGGTCTCCACTCCAGAACTCGC
>DWMG01001939.1:0-14121 GCA_018244855.1 Elbella merops | reverse complement strand
GACTAGTCGTACTGCCGGCACGCTTACCCTCCCCCTAGTGTTGCTATTGTCGTAGCCGGCGCGCGAGAGATGTTACACCAAATTTCTTTTTTACCCAACGTTTGTTATATTTTCTTTCATGTTATTTGTCTACTTGCAAAGGCACGTTTTAGTGCTCTCTGCGTGAATACAACGAATTTAATATGCGACAATTTAGTACCGAATTATATGAAATGTTAATGTATGTATCATGAAAAAGTATATATTTTTTAATGTAATAAATCTTATATTATCGTTTTGGTGTTGAACAGTTTGCGTGCAGTCAGCAGGCTGCATGTTGTATTTTTATTAATTTAAGATTAGTGTTAGTTGATAAGGTACAATGTTAAGTTTAAATATATAATTATATACAAGTTACGCATTTATTATTTAGAAATACACATACAATAGGTTCAAGCGGAGATAAAATAAAACAATCGTCTTTATTCAGTCCAAATTATTCACTTTTAATAATTTAAATATGCGTCTATTGGAATGATGTGTTCATGTATAATAAAGATTAGTAAAAAAAAAAATTTTAATCCTTGGAATTTGGCACTTGAATAAATATTTTCGAGATTCTGGGCTCATTACAAAAAAAATATATAAATAAATGCTATAATCGATTGGACGAATCATTACATAACAACTTATTTACAATAATTACATACATATTTGTCTTTATTACTAAAATTCTTTTACAAAAATGTCACTATAGAAGTTCTCCGATACACGGCAGGCTTCGTAACACAATTTAATTAAAACTTCACATATGTCGTAAAATAACACGGTGAATATTACGTAAATACTATTTGTGATGAGTTTAAATGCTCGCTGCCAATACTTGAAACACCTAATCACATAATTATTACAAATTTACCTCGTACAGTGATATGATAAAGAGTTATAATTGTTATCATTAATAATTCAATAAATATTTAAAAAATTCAAAATAAATAATGTCACTAAAATGGTTTAAAAACAAATAATTCGTTATTGAGAGGACAGTAATCATACCTCGCTCGAGACCGCACTCGCTTAAAATGTATTTATAAAACTGTCTATGTTCGATTATTGCTGAGGTAATATAAAACGTTAAAATAGAAATATATTACAAATATAAAATACATAGACGTTCACAGTTTAAGAAGATTATTCAATACTTCACCACAACCAGAGATTCGTTTATGGTTACTAAGAAAGATACTGCATTACAATGAGCAGTGATTGTACAAAGCGGACTTAACAGTAGGAAAATTGCACAATATTATATATTTACATACCTCAGTAACAGAACATACCTAACTAACATTACGATTTTCGTTGTTAAAGGACTAATATTTCTTTTCTTGTTACTTTACAAACGATCGAAATCCGAAAATACGTTCACCTAAGCTACAATAGAAATCTATAAAATTATATAAAAGGCAATTCCACTCCGTCCTTTATCAATAAAGACGATATGCACTAAAATATTAATTATCTCATACTTGGTTCTTATTCAACAATGACACGAGTACATTTAGAATATCATTAAATTAAGGCAACAATTTGTGTGAAAACTCAGTGTTGTTACACCTGTATCCGTTTGTAAACAGCAATTTTATGAACATGTTTCTCGGACCTTCCATGAACTTCGCTACGTACCTACAAATTGGTTACTCCACTGTGCATAACATTACAAGCGACAATTAGAAAAACTTTCAACAAAATATAATCAAAAATATATGCTATATTACCTGTTAAAACACTAACAATAATAATCACGAGTATATCATTTTATCTATTATCGAAATAAATTCATTTTATATCATGAGTAAAACATCAAATAATTTAATATTGAAGCACCAAATGACGACACAGTTGGAAGTCGGTACAACTTGGGAGACGAACTCTCAACTGAATCACATCGAAAGGAACTTAACTATTACACCGTTATATTAAAATCATCAAATGAATTTCTCAAGTTGGGACGAATAAAATAAAATCCTCTTCATAACTGGCAGTCATATCGTCTATATAACGTACAGACTAAAAAAACTCTAATAGTCATTAAATATACTAGATAGATAGATACTGTTTTATTCATAAAATAGAGGCAAATCTAAGGCAGTTTGGCAATGCATATGGCACAAACTTAAGTGCCGATGAAACTGCGATATTCAATAATAATCATACTGAAGAAAAATATTATAATATTAAAAATATCATCTAATAACAAAACGCTTAATTAAACCTGCGTAAATATTAAGGAATGAATTACTACAGAAATGCATCAATGTACCAACGAACTTAATGCATACAAAATGTCCTATTGTGATTGAGTGCATTACTAACATCGTAACAGTAAATCGCATTTTTTAATGCAATGTAATCTCAATGTTCCCTGAAGTCATGGTGGCGGGAGTATTCTTAGAACAGACGTGAATTACGAGCATTTGGCCTGAGTAGCTCAAAATTGTGACATAAATAAATACAAATAGGTATAGGTAGTTCTTCGCTATATAAGCTAATTGCTTATATTTTCGTTACCATCACATAGAGTACACCTAAAGGATTTGTGACAACATTATAAGGATTAAAATATAATAAAATATGTGGGTAAAAGAATAAAACATCTCATAAAACGAACGACACTCAGTACAGTCACATGTAATTTTCAATAACTACGAAAAAGATCTGTCGTCGAGCGCTACGTAGGACAGTTTTCAACTTACTTAATGACTAATAATTATATTGAAATATAAGCGAAATAAAACCCATAAAACTCACTCTAAAACACAGCAGACACATTCCTAAGTTTGAGCAATGTTTACAGGGATACAACGTATATTAATATACCACGTAACTATAATGTATTGTCAACAATTCACAAGACCTCGCGTCGATATATGTACTAAGTAGATATAAAATTTAGATATAGGAATAAGGAATAAAATCTGATATTCAATGACAGGGAAGACTATTGTATGGTCTATCGTTGGTCATTCTGAAAAGATAAAAAATACACGTTAATACAAGTTAGTATATGTACATGACATGTAGATGCCCGAACGTCATTAACACTGCAAGCAGACGCAGGTCACAGTGTAAGGGTATTTTCGGCGCATATAAGCTCGTTTTTGTGGGCGTGCTTTGTGTCAAGCGGATGCTGGTCGTAATTATCCACATGTGTGTGTGTCCGGGGTGACCGCACAGTGCGAGGCGTGTATTGTGTGTTGTGTGTGGTGTGTGGTGTGTGGTGCGTGGTGCGGTACCGGCACTAGGTGTCGGGGCGGCGCGCCTGCCACTTGAAGTCGAGCTGCATGAGCCACTGCTGCGCCAGCGCGCGCGAGCAGGCGCGCAGCACGGGCTTCCACACGTCCGCCGCCTCCGGCTTCTCCAGGCACATGCCCGTGTTCGTGTGCCGCACCGTGCGCGTCTGCACCGCGATGCGTTCGTTATTCATGTATTAAGTTAAATCATTCACTTAAGGTAATTCATCAATTATTTTAAATAAATAGTTATTAAATGTGTACTTTTTAGACGATTATAAATTTACGAGTTATAGTGCTATGTAAAAGATTATATAAGTCTGGAAACAGAGGCCGGTAGTGCGTTCCACTCCTTAGCTAGTCGGAAATAAACATTAGTGGGATATACCTTGGGATCATAGGTCCACTCCTGGTTGCCCCGCATGCCGTGGCAGCGGATCAGCTTGATGGGCCCGCGGGGGTGCGCCGCGTCCAAGCAGTTATCATCTGACATGATTTGCTTGCGTTTTGTATATGCGAACACCTAAAAATTTATCACGTAATTTTATTGTGTAAATGATTATTTCATTTCTTCTGTCCCTTACGGGATAGATAAAATGACCTTAATAAATGTATGACGTAACGAGAATGGTAAATGAGATAACAAAAAATGTTGCGAATATTGATGGACACAGTTGCCGAGGGGAACCAAAACTCATTTACTAAATAGTTCAAGAATAAATGTGGAAAAAACACGTCAGGGCTATAAGGGTAGAGGTGGATATTTATAACTCCGTGCTCACTACCTATCCCATAAGACATCTAGTCTGACGATATAATAATATTAACAACTTTAAACATTCATGGAATATCATACCTGGTTCCCGCCCATCCCGTGACAGTAACCCATGCCCAGTGGCTGTCCAGCCTTACCGCCCATAGTGTCCAAACAGTTGGAGGTGTCTGCGTTGCGTATCTGAATATAAAACATTGAATTAACATTTAATAGTAGATATAAACAAATATATTACATCAGCAGTGCTAACCCAGAAGTTTGAAGTTCAGCATTCCATTGCAAGGTGTCAAGGGTCAACAAAAACATGCATTTATAAAATTGTGAAAGTGAAGGAATATATCGTTAGGAAAGAGGTACACCTTAGATTTCTTCATAATATTCTCTCAGGCGTGTGATGTCTGCCAAACCGCACTTGGGAGAACCTGGCAGACGTAACCTGTCCAATTCTAAGACTGGCTTTGATTCGTGTCCAACAGTCGAACAACAAATGGATTGATGGTGTAAAATATGAGAATCGATTTTTAATTACACACAATCACAGATATATATTCAGCAATCTTAACTAAATCCCTTAAGCCGTTAATAGAAAAACAAATTTTATCTAACATTGAATGTACAGATTTATTCCCTATCTAACGTCGTGTTAACGCAACATAGAAATAATAGACTTACATTAATCATAACTAAACTTGATTAAAACTAGCTTATCACAGGTATGAAAATGATTGGCTATTAATCCGCTTATCAATGTTATAAGTGTCACATCGAAGAGTTAATTAAAGGAGGAGGAATGCACTTTTCATTCATGTTTCTTGTGCTAGCTGTACAATGAATGAATGTAATCGTACGCAGAAACGTTAAATCACGTCTGTAATCCCAGAAAGGGTAGGCAGAGAAGTCTAGTACACTCCCACGTTTCAATAGTTTGAACCTCCCGGAGTAAGAAGTCAAAGCCACTAAGCTGCCACTGCTATTAAAGATAAAAATAAAAAGAATGGAAATCCATTCCGTTCCGACACTTTTAACATTCCATTATAGACGGGTCTCATAATGAGAGAGTTGAGGTCATAACTGCCACGCTGACCAAGTGCGGGTTGGCAGACATGTCACGCCTTAGAGATTTTTTTTTAACTCTAAGATATGCAGGTTTCCTCATGATGTTTCGAATGGAAATATAACGAAATATACTCACTTCTCCTAAATAGTAGTAGTCCAATGGCATCTGACTCTCAGGATAAATGTTCTCCAGGTACCATCTAAAACTCTTGCATTTGAGACGGTTTCGAAGAGCCTTACGCTCGCTCACGTCTCCCACGGGCACGTTCAATGCTCCTGCTCGATAAAGTATTACAATGAAGAAAGACTAGACCGATATTGGAGATTAGAGACCAGTATGGAAAACATTAGAGCAGTATTGTAGGTTTCAGACCAATATTGGAGACTAATCCAAAATTAGAGACTTAAAACCGATATTAGAACCCTCTGTTTGTAACTTCATCTTTGCAATTTACCATTAAACAAACTTCTACAACGTTCTGGAAAATTATCTTTGGTATTGTTCTATAAAGAATAAATAAATAAATAAATAAATGATTATATAGGTATTTTTTTTTATTTAAATCGATTTATAGTTAATATAATTGTTTTCTCTACATCGTAAAAGCGATAAATTTAAATATAATAATTACGGACGAATGAATGATTTATTCTATGAATGAATGATGTGAACGAAGAACGATGCATTTACGTTATCAATTAGTCAATAAAATTGATATATTATAATTTGTTACACAGGCAATTTTAAACTTAACTCATTTTTGTCGTAAGTAACATACATATTTAGTAAAAAAAAATATTTTATTCGCCAACGTGTTCTTTCAAATGTATAATGAACAACGAACATACAAAATGACGCTAAATTTGTATAATTTAAAAATTTTAACAGTTTAATTTAAAAATTAAAAATTTAAATTAAATTAAAAAAGAAAAACAGGAAAATAGTACGAATTGAAAGTATTGGTATTTGAGCATAGAACACAGAGATGAAGAGAATACAACAAACCGTCGTTGTTCAACAACAATAACGAAATTTAAACATATTTGTCTAAAATTTGTTAATAGACAATTTACGTTAAAATTATCGGCTTAACCCATCACTTAAATAAAAGCATGATATGTTAATAAATTACTTAATTCATTTATGAATGTTCAATAGCAGTGTTTAGACTGTTGTATGTTTTACCTCATTCTCCCTTAGCATGTGCAATATGATGAAAAGGGACATAACTTCTAAAAAGTTCCACCACTGCTAGTGATCATTTATAAATATAAACACGCTTACTTTGAAATGAATGGTCAACTTTCTGTACTACATCTTATTAATTTTACAATAGTGCAAACCAATTAGACCACAATCACACTGTCACACAATAAATTATTTTTCCAACATTTTCCATTTATTGAATCAATTGACCGTGTAACTGCGTTCAAGATTTCTACAGCGTAAATATGCTGTAGGTACAGAAGTACGTCATAATTCTTCTTGATTTCAGAGCACGCGTGTTAAATGTACTGTGACGATCTATTGCGATAACATTTACGCGAAAACCACTTCTGACGAGTTTTACGACATTCAAGCAACCAATGATTATTATTTACGTTAAAGAGCGTCGAATAGGTAAAAACGAGCCGAACCCACCAACTTGACAGATGACAGTTTACATTGTCCGTTATTCGAACATAGATATCTTAATGCATGTATAGTAGGGGTTTATAGCAAATAAACTTTTAGGATCTCATTTAAACACTAATTTAAAACAAATGACTAACTCATACTTTAATGATCTGTATAAGAATTATAGATATTAAACTAATCGTGGAACTGATTTGATGTCCTTACTACTTTTTTAAATAACGGTTAAATTATCCGCCTACTTCTCAATGTCATCTGCAAAGCCAACGGTTTCCATTAACTCGAAACGACACGTCCATATGCAGCTATGGACGTTTCTGTAACGATTTGTATGTGTGTGTATATTATTATGGACCTGGGTTAATATTGTAGTAAAAATGCTTCCAGTCGTCGAGCCAGACTTCGGCGAGGCGGGCGTTGTTGTGGTTGACGACGCGGCCCGTGCCGCCCGGGAACGAGTAGGGCGTTGTCTTGCGGAACACGTGGCCCACGTGCGAGCACGGCGCTATCTCCAGCCGACCGCCGCACATCCACACCTGCCTCGCCCACACCACCACACACCCAGCTCATCACACTTGCGACGGCAACTGATCAGGCTTACGTTTTCACACACATTATACGTATTTACGGATCAGCTATAAACCAAATTACCAACGATATAAAAGATGACATATATAGATAACTTAAATACTCTATGGTTATTGGTTCGGTAAATAGCAGTAGGCAGAAAGCACCGAATGCAAAATACCTTTATTTATTAACTTATCTTTATTCCCCTATTATCTATCATTCGAAACGACCCCGGAATAACGATAACTTAAAATAATACCTTATTTATATTGTTTTAATATTATTGTACATAGTAGGCAGAAAGCACAGAGTACCAACTATCTCTAGCCTTAGAGACCTGACGTGCTTCTTTTACGTTGTACCTCTTCATAATGCAATAACCCTAATTAATCATAATCTTTAAAAGATAACAATATCACCAGTTACGTTTACGTCCCGTAATGGAATAGGTGGTGAGCCTATTGGGGGCACAGATTAATTTTATTATTAACTACCTAATAATACCCACGACAGGGCGCCGTAATATTTTAACAATGTATTTTATGTACAGATGAAAAAACATCAAAAAAATCGGACGCAAAAATATTACTTATAAAATTTCTTTACGAACAAAGTAATTCGTTTCACTGTTTGTAGCTAAAATTTATAAAAAATGTAGGTTAGTAACGCGAGAGCAAGATTCGTATAGTTGACCGTCAGTGAACACGTAATGCTTATAAAATCGTTGTCTCGTAACACTTTAATCACTTTATGACTTCATATTTAATGAAGATATCGCAATACTTTTTATATACCAGTTAAGTATCTAAAAAATAAACTTAGAAGACTTAATTGAAATCTATCCAGTAGTTTGTGTGATGCGCGTAAAATGATAGACCTATTATTTTGTTTATATAGCTAAATATAGGCTGTATTAATATGCCCCATATTGAAAATCAAACCTATAGAGTTACAAACCGTATTAAGTACCTAGTATTCAGAATAATTCAATAAAAGATCCTTCAAGGCAGGCAACACGTTGGTAACCCCTCTGATGTGATGATCTTATTCCTATTGGCAATTTCGGCCAGTCAAACTTTGGTGAAAAATGTCATCAATATGTCATCGTTGATAATGTGGCTTATTTTAATTTTAAAAAATGACCGAAAAAAATCAGCTGCCGTTACAATATTATTACGTTTGTTATTGTTACACAATCTGCACTGTTTTATACTGCACATTTTTTAAATTAAAATAGAAATTTAATAAGCCGTCATATCTATACCTATTTTTACGTACGTATACCATAATAATTATACGTCAATACACCGGAGAGATATTACACATAACTCGACCCGTCTTAGTCGTTTATTAGTAGGTATGTACATTTTATTTCGAATAACAGTGCAAATTGTTTTTTCAAAGCAACGACACAAATAAGCGTTACGTTATTAGCAATTTTAGTATAATTAGAATATAAAAAAACACATAAATACACTATTACACACATTATAATGCATTTGTACGAAGTGAAAGCCTTTAATATTATGTATTGTTTAGTTTTATGACGCATAAAACTCGCATATAAAAATCTAACAAGCCATGTAGGTTATTCTGTAACAGAAATTATACGTATGATGTTATAAAATTAAACAGATAATAAATAATACTTCACATAAATAGTTATTGTCCGATGTCCCTCCAATCAGTAAAACATATTATATTTATAGATATATAATATACTAGAACACTTCGATACCGACGACATTAGTTATCGTTACATGTAATATTAATATTTATTCTATTAAGCCATGAAAATAGCAGAGGGTAGTTTTAGTAAAAATGGGTCAAAATTCGATTTTTTTTTAATTCTGTAAGCGTAGTAGATGTACACAATACACAGTAATATATAACGGATGCTATATTAATTATAAATTAAAAATAGAAGGAATGTATAAGATTCACTTTCTATCCGGTACTGGAATACCGTGTTAAGGGTAGTACCTATACATAACAAAATGTGAAAACAATTTCAAATAAACCGAACTGTTTATTTGAAATAGAAATGTAGAATAGAATTATAAATGTAGAAATAAGGTTAGGATACTCAGAAGAGAATACCATTATAATTAAGGTAGATTAATATTTAAAAAATACGACGAAATGGCTTACATAATGAGTGTTGAGTTTCTAGATATAACTAAGATGTTTATAAATAAATTAGAAACAAAAATTATAAGTCTCATCTATTACACTCGAACAATTTTTTTTAATCCACATAATTTTACTACAACTACCCTCTGCCGCAAAGAATTGCTGTGGATAAACATTCAATTATAACATTTTTTTTATACTTTTACTCCGACACATCATTGCTTCTGCATTAATAAGAAGCAAAGGTTATAAAAAGCGAAACTTAAAAGAAGAGAAAATAAAAGGATGAATTTCTAAATAAACACAGACGGATTTTAGAACAGGAGAGGTGATGATCGTTATAAAAAAAATAAAGTATCTAAAACAGATATAAAAGCATCGAAAACATGAAATGAAGCGAATGATCATGCAAGAATAAGAACTGTATGTAATACTTGGTAAATATATTTCATACAAGGAACTGGACTAGACGCTACCCTACTATTTATGAACAATTTTGTAATGGAATTAATGCTTTTATAAGGAAACTTGTCCTGTCTCCTCCGTGATATCGCTGCAATCGACGGGACCTCATGCAGAAGGACCGCAGATAGGTCCAAAACTTGTTAGACTGTCCGAAAAGAACCTACATCCTTGAAACCGCTACATAACATACATACTTTAATCATGTATTTAAAAGGCAATAACCTTTTATAGACATCGAAAGATTATCGCTTTTCAAATTTCAAAAAGAGCCTCAGCTATATCGCCATTTAATCAAAGGTCAATCGGATCGAAATGAATTAATTACAAGTGAATTTGCAATACATGTGAATGCTGAAGTTAACAGGACGAATAACTGCAAGAGTTAAATGATGATAATAGTTATATATACGGTAGATCTAATAAAAATCATAGATGTAAGAAATGTTGGATTCATTACAAACGCAATGCAAGGTTTCCATGCGGCCCATTACACACAAGTACTAGAAGAAAATAGGTCAATGTGAAAACTACACTCACATATATTTGTAAACATGCGTCCATTCGTGTTTCCTGTATGGTGTTGTTACCAAGTATTACAAAACCGTTACACAAGCGAATGCAGCCGCAATGTTAATGTTTCACATATAAAATGTTAAATGCTAAACCATCCAATCGACGTGTTAATGACCCAGGAGAACACAAATCGTCACTGCGCGTGGTTAATCTTATCCCAAGCCACAACAAAACTTTATTCCACCTTGCGCTTCCACTGCCGACATATTTGTCTCATACTCATTCAAATAAATTACCGTTCTATATAAATTCTGTGTAGTTGAAACTTTATGTTCTATTGATAACTCAGCCTTTTTCTATATAATTGTATTGTATATCGCATATGGTAGATTAGAAATGTAAATGTTTAAAACAATGTTTACCGCGAGTTCTCAAAACATTAAAATCTAAAGTTACACAATAACAACCAAACGTATCGAATAATGTAATGGCACGTTTCCACATACGATATGTGTCGGGTGGCTGAGGCGATGGTGGAACTAATTAGGCAAAATGTCAGCAGTGTCGGCGCGGTAACAGTCCACTGCGAACCTGGGTTCATGGCGTAATAGAACTCTCCCCACTCGTCCATCCACACTTCGGCGACGCGGGCCGCGTTGTGGAGCACCACGTTCTGAACGCCGCCGGGGAACGAGTACGGCGACTTGTCGCGGAACACGTGGCCGACGTGCGAGCACGGCACGATCTCCAGCCGGCCACCGCACTGCCACACCTTGACCCCGGGTCATACGTTACGTTTGGCTAGCTTTAGCTTTTTGCATTGACTTCTTAACATCTCGAACGTCATTTAACGTTGTTATTTTTAAACTCGTTCCGATTCAACGTTAACCTCTCGTACATTTTGTACTAACGGGACCATATACATTTACATATATAAATCTCGCTAAAAAATCAATCGACATTTCTCTTAAATGTCATCAAATAGGAAATTTCCCTGAATAATGTAACTAAAATTGAGCAGTGATTTCATTTTCTATCAAAACAAAACATAAATATATCTCATCATATGTACGATACCCTGAAACTCATCTCCAGGTTCTCGCCGCCCCAGATGTCCATGCCCTCGTCGTAAGAGCCGATCTTGTAGAAATAGTCGCGATCGATGGCGAAGAGACCTCCAGCCATTGTTGGAGTCCTCAGAGGTGCCGTGCGGTCTCCACCGCGTCGGGACATCTCACGTTCCGGGACTCGATACCTGGTCGGTGTGACATGAAATGTGTCAAGTTATTAATTTTTAACCACTTTTAGACAGATTTCTTAGAAAATATAATATGGCTATTTCTCGTACTTTATTAATGACTAAGTATTATTAGATCAAGGTGAATTGGATTTCATATTTTTAAGATTATTATTACGAATTATGTAATCAAATGTAACCGACAATTTCAAAATTCGCTTGGAATGAAAATATACAGTATGTACACATATGTATGTTTAGACGCATATCCTGTGTTATGGTAAACAGACAACTGATAAAGTACATATGACATAGTATGTAATTTTACATAGACTTTTAAGAAATGTCTGAGCTCATGACACAATTTTTTATTCTGGCAATTTGACTGTACATTAAAACCACAATCCCTCAGCTCAGCAGTCAAATTTACTATGTATTTCCACTAACGAACCAGTGGCAAGTATAATACTATATGAACGAAATTACGTTTAAAACACTTCGAACCAAATAATACGATCAAAGATTTTAAAGTTATACACATTCCAAATAACACCTTAACATCTACTCTTGACTGCCTCGTCGGTTGAGTTGTTGTAAATGCTACTGTTCACCGAAAGGTCCTGGGTTCAATGTTCATGCCGTGTACTATTGGATTTTTCTTAGATTTTCTAGTAGAAATTTATAATAGTTGTTCCGAGTCTGAATCTGTGTCTGATGTATGGAAATAATTAATAATCGACCCATTATAATTCCACTGTTGGAATATGGGTCTCCTCTCATATTGAGAGGGCTAAGGCCTTAGTGCGCCACGCTGGCCGAGTGCTATGTATGGCAACAAACTCACCACCTATTCCCTTGTGAGACGTAAACCAAACTGGTGAAACGTGGGTGTTCTACTCTCCTCTACCTGCCCCTTCGGGGATTACAGGCGTCATGTTACAGTTTTTTTATCATAAAATCAACACGCCCATAATACACACGTACGTATGTATACAACAGAACTCGCATGCCACTATCGTACCAGGACGTTATAAAGCTACTTATGCATTAGACGCGTCAACAACACTCTACAATGTAACAATAATAAAATAAAGCGTACAGTTCAATAAATTTCACGTTTAATTGCGACAATTTTTGTAGAGCGTATCGGCAAGGCGATAAGGAACAGTTCGTTCCGATAGCGCTATTATTCGTCCGACGATTGAAATCGAGAAATCTATACATCACCACATGCAATCTTTATAGCCGGTTTAATAATAAACGTGATACGACTTATTAACTTAGTTGATTTGGACAAATTGTCAAAGTCAAAAATGGTCAAATTGACAAAAAATTATGAAAATTGATAAATGGATTGACCCGTCCATGCTCTACCTTTGAAACTCTAGCATTAATTTTAAAAAATGCATAGCATTTAAAGGCTGCAGGCAGATGCTGGATGCAGCAAACCGAATATAGGGCGTAATGGCCCTCAACGGGAGAGGCCTAAGTGCAGCAGTGGACTGAGATAGGCTTATAATGATGATGTGGCATTAGTAGACAAAATAGCGCTAAATTAACGGTCAAATCTTTTATGCCATCTTGAGGTACGATCGCACTCTCAGTAGGTGTACCGGTGATGGAAAACATCGTGAGGTAAACTGCACGCCTGCAAAATCGGCCATGACTTTGTCTAGTGCATGATTAGTCTATAAAGCCGCACTTAGCGAATTGGTATAATATTCACTTAAAACTTCTTATTATGAGTATGTCCAAATTTAATGGGATTTCAACGACTTTATTAAGTCTATTTATAAGGTTATACAAGCACATAAATAATCCATAATTGTTTTGACGTAATTAATACATACATATGTACATATCTTTACGCTAGGTCCCTTACGGGTTAGATAGTCAGGATAGGTACGAAGTGACAAATATCTCTATCGAAATTAATACTCATTGATATTAGATATAATAAATACTAGACTTTTTATCGCATTACAATGAAACGATGACATGACAGTCGAAATCTCTATATGAAAAACGATGTTTTCCCTGGATGTTTCATCATCATCAGCTAGTCTCAGTGTACACTACTAGATATTCCTCTCGTTATCAGCCCCATCACCCGATGCTTGGCTTACCGCAAGTTTCTTGTTCATCGTTTCCAATATAACTGGGTAAATATTTATAGGGACAACGATTGTGCCCAAACAAAATTTTGTCTAAAGCGAGAAACCCTAACAAGAATTTAAAGTATATTTATAAGGTACCTAGAAGTCTATAAAACCGGCGAGCGTGTATACGAATGTATATGAATCACGTAAGGCTTGTAAAGATAGAATTTGTTGCTCTCTTCCTAACCCATAACAGACCTGATGTGGCGATGTAACAATAAATAACAATTGAAGTAAATTGCAAACCTCTTTGCACTATGCTGTTAATTCAATTGCACGCTCCTCACTGTTATGTTAAACCTGAA
>DWMG01001938.1:0-14121 GCA_018244855.1 Elbella merops | reverse complement strand
ATAATGGGTCGATGATGACGAT
Source organism: Elbella merops (assembly GCA_018244855.1). Classification (NCBI taxonomy): domain Eukaryota; kingdom Metazoa; phylum Arthropoda; class Insecta; order Lepidoptera; family Hesperiidae; genus Elbella; species Elbella merops. The sequence continues at coordinate 14,099 of DWMG01001938.1, read as the reverse complement.
GATGAAATTATTCATTCGTTAATAAGAATGCTCTGCCTACCCCTTCTGGGATTACAGGCGTGATGATGTTACTAAAATGTTCGATCAGTGGCACAAAGTAGAAAACCTATAGTGTTGTACTCAAGGAACACAAATAATTCAATTTAAATCATATTATATAATTGTAAAGCTCAAAGAGAAAATTATAAATGCTCCGAATTATTTTCGTAATTTGCTATATACGGGTATAATTTATTTTTATTTAACGCATGTTCTTAATTTTTCTCCCCGGTATTACAGCCTAAAATACATTTATATCTTACAATACCACTTGCCACCCCTATAATATATCTTCGATAATATAATCAATTTGCATTAACAGTGTGAAGCGATGTTATTATCCAGATAAGTGAATCTAATAAAATTAGTTGCTAATTTATTTAATGAAGCATCTTACGTCCACACCCACTCTCGTTACTCAAACAAAAAACTAGTACAAAAATAATCTATTTTCTCATACAACTACTGCTAAGTCCTTCTTTATCCTGTAAGAGAACGCTCCGGCAGTAAAGTCCCGTTTTATCCGCAATTCATTAATTGACCGAAAGCCTTTTGTGATCGTGAAGGGGATAGATTGATGGGCGAATACTGCGTGTCGCTGGACTGCCATTCCATCAAACCCCTATAGAACTATTTTGCGATCGCAGTAGGGTTTTGTGCCTTGCTTATCAAATACTTATTATACAATTATACTTACATATACAATATACAATTATACTTACAGTCATTTACATATTTAAAGTAAAGTAAAAGTATTTATAACATAAATATAATTCCTCTTTGTCTACTTACACACTGTTTTATACTTCAAGATAGTGGGACAATCAGTGGGAATTTCTGCTTTTTAGGCATAAACTCCTTGATTTAGTTTGCAATTATTGATACCGCCATCTTTATATAAATGGGCTAAAGTAAAGACATTTCACGCACGTCTCATTTTATGCTTTATACGAGTTATTAGAAATGTATGTATGCTCAAATCTTACTTTTAAAACAAATCTTTTTCAAATCTCTTTTTAAAACAAATCTTACTTTTGGTAGATGTTCCGGTTTTTTTAACTTAGTAAAAATTTGAAACGAGTAATTCCTAATTCAAAAAGCACACTCCAGCTGTTACCCAATACCTAATCTTATAAAGATGTGAAGGATTTCCTATAAATCGACTCATAGCAGTAAGTAAAAGTAGCAACGGTATTGTCGCGAACATACCCGGATAGGAGATTCCAGCGCCCTCGGTCAACGAATTCATTAATGCAAGAAAAAATGGAATAAAATCCCGAAGTAGGTGCCATTTATGTCTGCAAAATTCGTGCACCAAATTCGAAAGAGCGAAAAATTCGCATTTTGTATCGCGTCTTGCTAAATCTAAACTGTACTGTCAAAAAGAATTCTCCTCTCACAGAGGGAGCAGCAAAATGAATTTGAAGCGCAAATCAAATTGTGAAGCTGCGTTCGGACATGGTCATGGAGGGATGTTTGTCAGACGCCCGGCGCGCGATGCAATCAGACCCATTGCAAGTCGAGTTGAAACGAAAACTGTCGCCACTTTTATTTAGAATTTTTTTTTCAATTTGGCTAAGGACGCGCCGTTTTAAATAACTAAATATTATTCATCCAATGCGACTCATTATAGTACTAGTCGAACTGGAGGCAAAGTTCATCATTTGCAAATATACTTAATTTTTGCATCTGCGTTTATGCTGCCCAATTGGATTCCACAATTCTACTGCACAGCAAAGACTATATAGCATCTCCACTGTATAGCAGAGGGAACAAAATCCAATGCGGAGAGAAAATCAAATTGCAACAGTGTGTTGACACATAAGTGTCTGTCAGTTGCTCGGCGCAATGGAATCAGACGCATCGTAGATCTGTGCCTTCAGTTACACTTTGCCTATGTCGATGAAATCATCCAAAAATTTATGTAATTATTAAAATGAAGTATGCATAAAACAAAGGATTCAGGTCGTTTACCTGTTTTGGAATTTATCTAGCTTAGAATTCAAATCCGTTTACCGGAAAACTTCGGTATTATCTTTGGCTGTCAGAAAGATGTACCTATGTATTTCAAATTTTTTAACTCTATTTCTCTATGTTCGATCTATTGAATATGATTTTAATATATTCTTATCAGCTTCACGATTAGCAAGAAAATTACGTAGAAACTATGAACAAATGATTAAATATTACAATATTTACATTATAATTTACAATATTGTAGTCCATTAAGCAGCGAACAATGAAAGGTCACATGCATATTAAGAACGTAAACACCTTCTCTTTTTAATATACAGTGTTCTGATTCCTATAATTGCAGCTGATCTGTCTTCATACTGGCATGAGAACCGTCTGAAATAATCCTCAAAATATGCAAAGCATCTGGACTGATCCCGTAAAATAATATCGTTTGTGTAATATTAAACATTTCTTTCATTACATATACGCACTGGAGCAGTGTGGTCGCACGTTCACCCGTGCTATACACCATTCTGGTATTGATTCACATTACAGATCAAGTGCACTGAAAAATACTGCCGTTGTACTCTTACAGCTTATGAGCTTCAAAATCAATAAATTAAGACTAACTTAGCTAAGGAGAAACAGCCTATTAGTACCACATCCATCCTAATCATATGTACTATAATAAAGGAGACATCGTAAAGCGTGCCTGCCTTTGAATTCCGTAATATTCTCAAAGGCGTGTGAAGTCTGACAACAGGCAGCTAACCGGTAACGGTCTATGCGTTTAACCCTTCTCATTCGAAAGGACGTCCGTGTCCAACGGTGAAATGATAAAGGTTGATGAGAAAATATGAACTGTCATAAATACAATCAGCGTACTATTACTACCGTTCTGTCTAAAAAAATACAAAATAAGCTACACATGTTTGGTTTGAATATTCCTATCGACAACCCATCATAAAAATATGTTTAATATCTTTTACACATCCATATTTTAATATAGGACATTGTCTTATAAGGAAACAAGAAAGGTCATTACAAATACCAATTCCCATTGACTTCCTGTGCCAAGAAAAATTGTCCTGTTCCATCTCTCGGACGTCCCGAGGCCGTTAGTCAGGAATATTGAAGCTCTATGTATGATATATCACAAAGATATAATAGGTTTGATTCTCATATAATTTTATAGGTGCACGTTACATCTGCCAAGACATCAATTTAGATATGCTATCTCCAACAGACCGTAGACTCTTGTGCCAACGATCTTGTATCCTCATATTGTGATATATTTGTGAAATTGACCTGTCAGTTGGTTGTTAACCCCAGGTAGCGTTGGTCGCCAAGTTTCGAAATTATTTTCCACTTGAACAGCATTAAAATAGGTGTGCATTACATAAGAATGCATTGTAAGATTTTTTTAATACGTAACATCCCCGAAGAGGTGAACACAGGAGTGTAGTACAGGTACAATACTAGGTGAGCCTGTAGTCCATTCACCGGGCACTAATCCAGACTCCGAGTTACCACTATAAATTCTAAATTAGAAAAATCCAATAGTAGTCGGCCCGGGATTCGAAGCAACGACTTCCCGATCGGCAATCGCGCTTACAACCACTCCACCAACGAGGCAGTCGAACAGAAGAGACAGAGAGTTTTTAAAAAGAAAAGAGAGAAAACGAAATGCACAATTATATAGCAACGGAATAACAGGTAGGCTAATTGAGGGTGTGTGATTATAAAATATTATAGTAATTAGTGCGTGTGCGTGAGCGTTCGTGTGCGTGCGCGTGCGTGCGTGCGTGCACGTGCACGTCTGAGCCTATATGTATTGCGTCTTCTGTTGTGTTATTATGAATAGTTTGTATTTGCTTTTAAAGTTTCATACTGTTAGGTTAAGAATAGGTGGCGGGAGATTATTCCAGACCAATACTATTAAATAGACAGATAGATCAATACTATTAAAGAAATAATTACTTCAATATTTACGAAATCTTCTATTGCAAAGTTCTTAAGAACTTACGAGTTTTTGTTTCTGATACCATTTAAAATAAAAAAATATTCAATGGTTAAATTCCATTTTCTTTCCAGCATCTCGTACTCCCACATAAATATTGAACGCGGCCACAGGTTTTATCACACAAGTAAAAGAAAGGTTCTAGGGGTGCGAATTTCATTTCTGCCCTACGTTTTATTTTAACGACACATTACACGTTTCGAAAGCACAAATTTTATTTTTGTATTTATACATCTAAACTATAAACGTAACCGGTGAAACGTGGGAGTGTTCTGCTTTCCTCTGCCTACCTCTTCGGGGATTACAGGCGTGAAGTTACGTTATGCACCTAAACTACAAATAACATATAAAATTCCCAGATCCCATACGGGCTAGGCAAAACCACTACTATATATACTACTACTATATATACTACTACTATATATACTACTATATATATACACCACTACTGTATACTACCACCAAATATTACTCTATCCTCACAGACCTAAATGCGCTTTTTCTACGTTCATGAATCTCCTCCACTTTTTTCGGCATGCACGCCGGTTTCGGAGACTTCTAACCCCCCATCCGTCAGAATCTGGCCTAATTTATCCAGATAAGTGAGCGTTGACCTCCTTCGAGACCTATGTTAGTCAACAAAAATATATAATAATATATAAATTAATTATGATTAGTAAAAGTCATTAAAGATAGAAAAAAATTGTTAAATTACCTAAATCCACAGTGCGTCAATTTTATTACATATCGCCATGAAATGTGAAATATAAATCAATTATGCAAACATCCCGGCTGGATTGTAGGAAATAAAAATGTCAGAAAAAATTAAACCATATTTCATATGAAAGATTTTATTAGGACCATAATTTGTTCACACATTCGAACAAACATAGGTACGAAATTTATTTTCAGAAACGGTTCTGATTAAAGTCTGTAATATGTGTATGTATTGTTGTAATAAAAAATGAGTTATGCTTTGCCCATGACGGCGAAACTTCGTTCATCATCATCATTAGCGTAAGTAAGATTAATACCATTATCTGCCACGCTGGCCAAATGCAGGTAGATAAATCTGTAAAATTAAAAAAAAAAACGTAACATCATGCCTGTAATCCCCGAAGGGATAAGCAGAGGAGCGTAGTACACCCCCACGTTTCACCAGTTACGTTTAAGTCCCACAATGGAGTAGGTTGTGAGCCTATTGCCATACACCGGGCACACAGCCAGACTTGGAGTCACTACTAGAAATTCTAAATTAGAAAAATCCAATAGTACCCGACCCGGGATTTGAACACAGTACCTCCCGATCGGCAGTCGCGCTTGCAACCACTCGACCAACAAGGCAAAACTGTCTGACCCTTGCATTATTAGCATAACAAAATATAGGTACCTGTTTCGTAATCTGAGCTCTAATTTATCCTTTTTCTTCTATCTTTTAATCTCGGAAAGTGGTGTAAAAAGATACAAATTTTAAGCTTCCACCGATCCATCGTACTTCTGGTTCCAGTTCAGTATAAATGGATCGAAGCCGTAAATACTTCGAACGAAAAGCTTCGTGCAGTTCACAGCAAGATTGAATTGCGTGTTTACTCAATAATGTCTTAGATGATTTAATGGATGTCTCCTATCGTTGTCAATGTCAATTTCTTTCTGTCACTGGACCAAAACGTTCAATAGCTTATCAATGATTAAATGCGTGTCTCTTACTGCTGTATGTTTTGATGTCTGTCTATTACTGAACGTAAGTAAATATCCTATATGGACCAATGCTCACGTTTTAATAGCCACAGTTCGAATTAAAGACATGTCAATTGGAAATCAAATAGCATCGTGAAATGCCGCGAGCGAGCACCGTGCGGCGTGCAATATCGGGCCACGCAAACATTTGCCGAAGCCGCTGTTCCAACGCTATGAGTCCCGGTATCTAAACATGTTTGTTTGGACTCGCCCTTCAACCGCCTTTCACCCACGTTTATGAGCATTCCGAGAGAATAAATTATGTGACGTTTTTACAGCAATCCATATAAAATATTGCTCTCGGAGTAATGAGACGCTGTATAATACTCTGATTACATTCAAATCCGACATGTTTAATAACATCGACAGAAGAGGGCCGTGGATAAAAATATTTTTTTAAATTACACTTTTCGTACATCGTAATGAAACTTCTGCTATTTTCATGAAAGAAAGAGATATATAACAATAAGTATAACTATGAATTAACTGTCAGATAAACAATTGTTTCCTGGCCATTAAAGTGATTGGAAATTGGTGTATGTACGTCAATAAATTTAGTCTATGAATAAAATAAACTCTATATTTGTAGGTACTAGACATCATATTACATAATAACTAACAACATCATCATCATCAGCCTACTCCCTTCCACTGCTGGACAAAAATCCACTAACAACATACAAATCGTATATACCTATGTAGCTGATATATATTATCTGAAACGTACATAAAAATTTACATGATTTGTTGACACCGGTTGTAAAGACCTTGGAGAACCGTACCTCAGAATGCCATGCTCCTCCGAAGACAGTATAAAGAGACAAGCGTGAACTTACTATAGTAGAGAGGGATTTATTCTGCATAGAGGGAACTGCGCCTGCGCCGATTCAGAAACAGTGCTCAGTTTTAAACTGCACAGCGGCGCGTAAAGGCGTTTACCTAAAGGCTTCTCCGTTCTCGCGTGTTTCCTATAGTAATAGGGTTAGATTATTTATTTAGGCATGTATGATAATAAAGGAGATTTTAAAATATTTATTTTGGCATTTTGATTTGTAACACGGACCACCTACAATTCGAGCTCGATCGGTCTGACTGTAATTGCAACCAATGGCAGGGGCAGTTAACACAAAACGACCCCCAACACATTTGCTATAGTTAGATCACATTGACAAAACAATAAATATTATTTTTAATGTCCCAACGTCCACCACTGATGGCCCTTGGGATAATAATTAATGAGGTATTCTAACGGCCACCACTTGTGCCCGTTTTAGTGGTGGCCGTTGGGAGTATACCATAGGGCTCAAGTATCAATTGCCACACAGTAATCTAAACTGGTAAGTATTGACCAGAACCTATCTTGAACTCTGAGATAACGCGTACTCGATTATTTTATTTTTTATACTCGATAAGACAGAACGCGATGACTAGCAGTTTAGGTGGTAGAAATACTACATTGTTCACCCAGGGTTCTACCATTGTCACAGCTGTTACTACCATGAAGCAAAGGTTACCACAAGAAATTATTCCGGTCTTATCCTCGGTGGTTGCCAGTCTTAAAAGCGATAGTATGAAAATACATCTAAGAAAATATAATTTTCATTGGCGATGGCCTCAAGGAACGAGTTTCGGGGAACGTCTCACCTGCATTATGATAGAGTATCTGTTTAGTACCCTAATAATGGTTTTATAAAACTTTTTTATGTACCACACCGTCTGCTTTCGCAGTGTTTTATTAAGAGTTCTTTCAGTTTAATGGAGTCATAAACATTTTATAAGAAAACAGGATCTGTATCCAATCGCATTTTTCTTGTACCTTCTTTCTTCTTCTCGTGCTTCGTTCTTTTTACTATTATTTTTTGGTAACTTAAATTTCATCATAATATTCATCATGAACAATTCTGGCATAAAATTAAACTGATTAAAGCAAATTCATAAATTCATTATCCTTAAAAGATATCATAGATCTAAAAATCGAGTCATGTAATATCACCAGGTCTTTGTAGAATCACATGGAAAATTGTTCATCGATTCGTCATCTAGACTAGGTTGGACAAAATCTTTTAATTTCGAATATGTACTCATTTCACTGTTTTAATGAACCCTAAATAACGGCTATTAATTTTTACGATCGAACAGAAAAACAGATATTTTTTAATCTCAATTAACATCAACTATCAAGAGAAGAGAAAAAGTAAATCTGACCCTTTTTATCGTTCCACTGTTGGACAAGGATCTCCGTTCAGGGTGAGAGGATTAACATCAAGTATTTAGTCAAGAGAAAAAATATTATTATTGAAAAAATATTATTACCTTCAAGTCAGTTCCCTCTCGGCGTAGACAGATAGCAACGAGAACCAAATATCTTTATCCGTACAGGCGTAACGTGCTTTTATTACATTCATCAATAATTGAAAAGAAAAAGACTATCTGGAAACCCTATATGTGTCTATAAGACAAAAAAAAATATCCGAATTCCTTTTCTAGAAAAAGACATGAGACAAAAATTTTACAAATAGGCTGCTATTTAATTTCTGGAGCCATTCGCAAACTTTCCAGACATTAAATATAAACACGAAGTTCATCGAATCGTCTGAAACACGACTGCGCATTCATTTCCAACACTTGGCGGAGTGTTTGCAAAATACAAACTTGGTAAGCTTCCTACGCTTTGAACCTCTTTGAGACCGAACGACGCTGAACTGTGAATACCGAAGTGTTTACAATCAAACATACTTCAACGATATTTTAATAGTTTTCAGTATACTATAAGTTTTAACTTCTTACGTACAATTTTAATTTCACTAACATTTTTTTACGTTAAAATGTATCCAGTTTAACATTGAAATACCGTTAAAGTAGTCTATATATGTTTCTGCAGCAAAATTCATATTAGCAATTTCATTTTCACTGCAACATAATAAAATATCTATGTACACGTAATAGAGTTCAGAACCCAATTGATACAACTTAACATTTTCATAGAGCTTATAAAAGACAAGTGCCTATAGAAAGGGCAAAACTAGACAAAAAGCTGAAAAAAATATCTGTAGGTTTTTTATTTCTTTTTGATATGAGCGTAATGGAAATAAAACGAATGTATACGACTGCGCATTTATGGGGAAACTTCACGAAGTCTTTCATAAGGACGACCTTCAAGTATTCTGGTACCTTCAGAGGTCTGTATACCTAGATGCGAATTTTGAACAGGTTACCAAAGATACGTTTATCAGTACGCTGAACGCAAGTACATGAAGATAATTTATTATATTAAACTACAAAAATATCCGAATTTCTTAAGTCTGTTTGTCAACTAGTTTAGAAATGTTTTGTTGAAAAAAGTTATCTGATTTTATTTGTAATCGAATACAGTGAGTTGTGGGCGTTCGATTTCCATTATTGAACTATTTCAATGTATTATTGTATCCTGCCGTTACATGTATCAACATTAAAATGACTATCGAAAACAGCAAGAAACCATCCTTTATTAAAAAAATCGAATTAGAATAAGCCTAAAATTGGATATTATAGATAGCCTTTTTACCACCACGACCATTTCTTACCGGCGGACTCATTTTTTCCCTACCGGCGGCCACAAAACTTTTAATAAGTTACCCCATACCAGATTAGGGTTGCAAGTGTATACGCGTAGAAAAACAAAAATATGTCTCCAGCATATTAACAGGGGCAAAAACTCGCGGTAAAGAACAACAGATCCTCGCCGCGCGTTATTGCAGATAAATGTAATAAAAACACGTTAGACGCACGTTAACAGATCTCGCCGCTGAGGGCGGATAATGTGAATGTTTCAGGAATCCGAAGGCATCAGCCCCAGAATTACATATAGTAAATGCTAAACGAGTGTGGCTAAATAGATTTCCCTTTTTTTTCAAATACGAGTGTTATTTTATCGCTATGATCAAAAAATAATGATATTTTCATACAGCGAATCATGCGTAGAAATATCATTAAAATGCGAACCTTGGTTATCACACCTACGAAAGATGAGATTGCTTATTATAAAATGACTCATAATAAGAATCTGTTTCATCATCATGAGCCTTTTTATTCTTCCATTGGTGGACACAGGTTGTCTGTCACAATTAGAAGATTTAAACCGAATCTACCACTCTGGTCAAACAGACAGACACATACAGAACAGACAGACTTTACATGCCTATTTATGGCAAGATGGCTGACACTAATAATACTTTTGACGATAATGTATAATCCACAATAATTATTCAAACCAAATAAATTTAGAAGCACATTTCTTATGTCTTAAGCGATAACGTTCTTGTTGTGTTTTATCTAGGAAGGCTCTCACTGCAACCTCGAATTTATTTCAAATAGATTTTGATTCTAATTTTCACCAAAAAAATATATTTACCGACTCAAATATAAAAAAAAAGTTTATTAACCAACAGTCCACAACTGCACGTACCTACCGTAAACGTAAAAAACACAATTTCATAATTTACACGTCGACTGTAAAATGTTCGTTAGCCTGTGAATGAAAATTTAAAAAATAAATAACCGCCAGTACGAATGCAAACAGTGACTTTCCGATTCGAAATAAATTACATAAATTCCCGCCAAATTGTCGCGTGAGTCCGGCGCAAGCGGAATAAATAAATGATAAATTCGATTACAAATAAAATCAGATTACTTTTTTCAACAAAACATTTCTGAATTAATGAATTTAAATTGTAAAGGTTCAAACATTATGTTCTAGATAATTCTTCTTTGAGCTGAGAAATAAATTTACACTGAGTCCTGACCTGACTGACAGTCTTTATGCACCTACCTGTAACACATTGGTAGTGAAACTTAATTATAGTACCTAGCATTACGAAAAGGACTGCATACAGAGAACACGCTCGTATTTTATTTATTACAATATGTTCTGCGCAACCGGATAGGTAAGTGAACTTTTTGCAATATGTTTGGTCCGCACTAGGCATATTCTTTTACAATTACGAAGGTACCTAATAATGGATGAGGAAAGGCCGTCTAAGCTGTGTTCTTCTTTGTCATAAATGTCATCATCACCATCAGCCTATCTCAGTCCTCTGTTAAACATAGGCCTCTCCCGAAAGGAGGTTTATGCCCGTAATCTCCACGCTGGACAAGCGGGTTGAGATCCCAGGGCACAGGTTTTAGCACCGCCGACGCTGCTGCTCGTCGGCGGCCAGGGTATTTAACCGTACCCATTTAGGTGTTTGCAACCACTCGACCAACGAGGAAGTCAACAGTTTGCAAAGCTTGCGACTAAACGAAAAAGTCTATTAATAATATATAATAATAATGATCTCCACCAGATCGCTGAATGGGCTAAGTCATTCGGTTTACTTATTAATCCAAGGAAATCACAGGCAATGATTATCGGATCCAAGTACCAACGGAACATGCTAGATTTCTCAACCCTGCCATTATTACGACTTGGGACTGTCCCGATACCTTACTCATTGACTGCGAAGAACCTTGGTCTTGTCCTAGACAGTAACCTCTCGTGGGGTCCTCATGTTGGTGATGTAAGTCGCAGAGTCCATTTCACTTTGCATTCACTCAAGTGTCTACAAGGTTTCTTGCCCTTCGTAACGAAAATTTCTCTATGTCAAACTCTTATTCAACCGATCTTAGATTACGCGGATGCTTGCTATCTAGATGCCACAGAGGAGCTTCTTAATAAACTTGAGCGCTTGCAAAATCTCTGTATCAGGTTCATCTACGGTTTACGAAAATTTGACCGTGTATCACACCTTCGCAAGGAACTCAAGTGGCTCCCAATCCGTTTTCGAAGGAACACACGAATCCTCTGTATTCTATACAAAATTCTAAAATGTCCATCCTCTCCTATTTATCTCCGTAACCGTTTTTCTTTTGCTCGACCATCCTCCGCGCCCTGTAGACGTCACATAAGATCTCTCCTATCCATCCCGCTCCATAAAACTTCCTCTTACTCCCACTCCTTTTCCGTGCATGCAGTACGTTTGTGGAATTCCTTACCATTAAATATTCGCCAATCAAAGTCACCAGCCGCTTTTAAAAGACAAGTCAAAGAGCACTACTTGTCTTTGTCCTAGCTGTTAAGAATTTTCTTTCCATTCCTGGGTCCGCTGGAAGAGATTTCTTATAGGAACAAGCAGATCCTTGTACGAAGTCTCTATTTGATTATTAGTTTTAAGTATTCAGTGTACAAAAATAAATAAATAAAATAAAATAAAATAAAAGATTGATAGTATTGAATTGCGTAAATTTTCTAATTTACGATTGAGATTTAATGGATTATAAAGTAGTATTGAGAGTCGTCGTCGGGTCGTCGTGTCGTAGTCGTGACATTTAGAGCAACCAAGATGTCCGAAATACAATTATGTGCCCTTCAGAAGGTAGTGGCGTGACGCACAGAGTCATGTTCCGCGTTTATGTTAGTTATGTTGTTATACTGATCAAATGTAACATAAATAGAAAAACTTAATGTTATCAGTAAAGATCGTAACTGGTTCTGAACGTATTTGGACGATAAACGGTTTAGATTACGTGTGTGGTCCTTAGCTATACAAATTTCATAGGTTATTCAGGTTTTTTTTACCCCCTATTCGTAATAAATAATAATAATATTAAATAATATTAACGTTTGTATTATGTTTTATAGCAAATAATAAACCTATCATGCGTCTGTTTTGTATGCTTTCATATCTTTATAATACTGAGAGGAAAACGATATATAGTTAGCTTTTTGTACGTACGGAGTGCGCGATTTGCACAGTACGAGTATATTATCGCCTTCAATATTTTCTGTGCTCAAATTATTCTACGTAAGTACATAAAATATATTGTTACTATCATAAACAAAGCAGACGAGGTCGTGGGTACCAGCTAGTAGTCAATGAAACTAAAATAATTATAACTTTAAATTAATGAAATGGAATCAAAGAACAGAGCACGTAGTATTCACAAGGGCCGCTGACGCCCATAGCACCTACCATATAATATAGTTCAGTTTATAACCGATTTGTCATCATTCAATTATATAAGAAAACATTTAATAATATATCATCAATTTAAAAGACAATTTAGGAGCTGACGACGGGACATTTAAAACCTGTATACAGTAAACGTGTGACTACCACGACAAAAAAATATGGGGAAAAAATTGTTACATATTTACTTAAACATAATCCGGTTCGATTTTTATGGGTATGTTCAGCTTATAACTATTTTACTAAAACAATATTTGTATCGTCCAATGAATATGTATTTGTTTTTTAATTGTTCAGATGTCTAGACGTAGATCGTAATATTATGTAATTATTTATATACTACAAGCTATCTATGCTATGCTACAAGTTTTACCCGCGTACTATTTAAAACAATAGATTATTTAAAGTGCTTCAGGGGAGATAATAGGTTTAGTTATTTTTTTAATGTGTGTACTGTGTTTTTGTCTTATTTTTTTAAACGTTTTAATAATATTGTTGTAGGCTGAGGGAGAACAAGGATTATCTCTTGGCCAAATAGGTCAAGTTCTGATGGTGGAGGTAGAAGTCTTCGAAATTGGTGTAGTTGTTGTTAACAAAGGGCGGACTTTATGTCAATTGGTATTTTCTATTAGTCAACCCCGGTGATGATAAAAAGTTTTGGTGGGCATTAAATTTCCTTAATTTAAAAACAAAAAAATGTGTATGAATAGAGTTAGAAATGTATGAGAAACGTATTAGCTACAAGAACAACTATTATTAGATACAATGAAAGGGGTAAGTATAAAGCAGCCTTAGTTATGAGTCAAACAAATTGTTAACTGTGTAAATTTAAACAATTGCGAATCGTAGTCTCTCACTTGTATACATGCTATTTGTAAGTTTATTTAATATTTATTTATTTTTAAGCTATTGCATAGCTTTTATCGCGGGCTTTGAGCGACCGAAGCGACCGAATCAAGAAATTCCGTTACGAAAATAAAAAACCTAACACCCCCTACTCCGACTACCATGTATAGTTTTTGCAATTCACGAGCGCAGCCGGTCTTTGGCTGTGTTTAGACGTGTACATACACATACACATGTGATAGAGCTAGAGTGATAGAGCGGTCAGTCGCGAGCACGCGCCTGCTCAGGTCACTTGTGCTTATAGCTCGGCTGAGCGTTCTCTTAACGTGTACGAGTTTGTATATGGTATGACTGTACGAAGCTCGCACTGATCGAGATGAGCTGCTCCGAAATCGGACAAATATGTATGTAAGCAGCTGTTTGTGAGAAGATATCAAATCTCAAACTTATGTTTATTTTTCAGTTACCATAAACCTATAGTTTCAATGATAAAAATTCCTGAATAATCTACATGTATT
>DWMG01001937.1:0-14125 GCA_018244855.1 Elbella merops | reverse complement strand
TCTAAATACAGTTTATATAAATAGTTCTACATCCAGACATATATATGTAGATCAGTCAGTTGTACAAGCATACAAATATTTTTTCTGGTTGGAAATCGAACCTACAACTTGCGGATCTAAAGTCTGGGTTAGTAACCACTAGTAGGGATCTACATACTAGGCACTTTTGTATTAACAGTTAGTAATATGTAATTGTTGTCAATATACAACAGACACTTCTCGAACGTTCCACATTTCCATAAAGATTACGATTTATTTGAAATTCTTATCATATCAGTAGCTTTAATTAAACAGATGAACGAACCTGTTTGATGTGTTTTAAAGTATGAAACGTAAAAAATCCTTTGTAATATTATCTAAGAAAGGGCTTGTAATGTAATTTGTGGCATTTTACTGTAATACAAAAAAAACACTTTTGTCTCCGTGGCTAAATGCATATGATGTCGTGGGGCATTAGGCAGTTGTATATTCTAAGAATAGACCAACACTCGTTTCTCAAGGACTTCTTAGCTCTGGTGATTCTTTCTTTGTTTCCAACCGTGGCACCCATTTGGCCTTTCAAGTCCACAAGTGTAGTAAACCTTAAAAACCGTCTCTCTGTTGCTGTATTTTATGCCATTGAAGTTAAATTGTCGTAAGAATTGTAACGTACGCCCCCAAACGTACCGCCCGAGTGGGAACTATTTTTGTGCTCCGTGGATATTTTGTGCCCGCTGCATTTTTGTTGCGACACCGTTCATTGTTTGCTCAAGTGCCGTTTGTTGTACTGTGTGATGTCACTGTTCGATGCTAGTGATGTGTCCAACGTTTATTCTTCGTCAATATTTTAGTATTTTGTCTTTTTCTTTTGCAACAAAAACGCTTAACGGACTCGGAAACTACCTAATGTTAATGAAATTAATGCTACTTTTGTGGTCAATTACAAGTTACATTACTTCTAAAGATCGACTCCGATCGTCTCAAAGCTTAGTTATATTCTGCCTACAATACCAACTGCCTTTATTATAATACTTTTGCATCTTAAACACTCTTTTATTAGGATTGTAATTCATTATGTAATAAAAACATATACTATAAACATTAGTCACTACAATTTTTTTAACACAAGATATTTACAGCGTAAACTACCAAGAATGATGCACCTTTCGTACATCGCTTCTCAGGGTAATGTAATTATATCATCGTTACCACCGCCACCGTCACGCTATTATGTTGCTTCCGGGGGTGGTTTAAGAGCGCAATTTGCTTGTGCTATCTTTGGTTATCCTCGCGTCCGTGATAGATCGATGCTGTCAACTAGTCGCCGCGGAATGCTTTGTACAACGAAAAATGATCCCCCGCCTTCTAGCGAAACAACGTCTTTATCTAGAGCGAAATGTCTTATTACTCATCGTGCATACTCTCCTTCACCTACATTAAAAAGTTTCAGCGATGATAGATGTACCGGAGAGTTTGTTTGCACGAGATGTTGTTATGTTAGCTTGTCTTCGCTACTTTAATTGTTTGCATGTTTGGTGTGAGCTATCCAGAAGATTATACTTGCTCTACTTCAGGCGCATTGTCTTATGCACCGGTTATTCCAATAATTTTCTTCTATTTATCGCATATAATTAATCGCATATAATTTATCTTTTTCCAAACCATTCGCTTTAAACTTCCTATCGTTTATCAATCTACTGTCAGACATTGGTCGCCTCTCGTCATGAAGAGTTTTAAGATCATCACTTGCGAAGCTGGCCAAATGAAAATTGTCGGAATTCACTTCCTCAATATTCATTGCAAAGAACTCTGCACGTACATTTCCTCTTTCGTCATTTGTTATACCTTCACCATAATTTGATAAAGACGAACTTTGGGAAATCAAAGGATGTGTCCCTCGTGGATTTGAACCCCGGATCTTAGAAGTCTAAAACCCAAATTAATTAAAACCTAGTTAATTAAGTAAAATTGCAGTGATTATGAGACATGACATATATCCAGACTGAATTGAAGTTTCTCGACGAGAGAAAAAGTAGTATTTTGTGAGTTTCATTCGCATGATTAAAAGTTGTTAATCCCTCCAACTGTAGTGGCAGCGTGCCAAACGTACCATTACGCCAAGATGATGATTATGTTCATAATGGATCTGAATTTTCAATCACGTGAACGCCCTGTGAACTTTTCTGGTTAAATGGATTTACGATGAGGAACTGTATGTTCTTGTTTTTGGGTTAAAACCTAGGTAGCATAGTAATTATGGCAATCGCATAGGCAACATCGTAGTTTATCGTTAATTCGTCATTAGCATTGGGGACGATAACTTATATTGTATTATTATTACAATATAATTTTATTAACATATGGACATATAGCCCGACTCTTAAGCATACTGTGACCAAAACACTCATGTAGGCCTGATCATACCAAGATTGTTTACCTCTCCATTTTATTCAGAAGAAGGTTTAGGGAAAAACAAGCTATAAACCGAACAAATATATTTGATTACGATGCGACCCCAATAACGCGGCGTATTTGAAAAAAAAAGGAAAAGTCTAAAAAGAGAGAACTTCGCCGGAGCTATCGAAATAGGTAACCAATTTATAACCCCTATTTCTCTAGAATAATAAAAATAATAATATAACATAGCTCTGTACATACCAGGATTCCTAGTGTTTTAAGTGCAGTAGACATACGAGTATGCAGAACACACATACAATCCGAACCTAAACAAATGCCCAACTAAGAAATCAATTTGACAATATTGACAATTTACATTCCATCCATCCATCAACATTAAAAAGTCCACTGCTGGACATAGGATTCCTATAATCAACGAAAATCCACCCGGTCCTGGGCCTTTGAATTTTCATTAAAAATCCGATATATATATGGTAATATTCATGGTACAAGAGATGATATAAGGAATTATGTGTACTAACACATGATTTATTTATCCAACAAACTTATTACTCCCATAGCGCTAATCATTCGAACTTTGCAAAACAATTGTTGTAAGTATAATCTGGGTGCGTGAAACTTTAGCTGAAAATTCAATTACCCAGCATATTGAATTGTAGCAACCCTTTTTATGTCCCAGTAGACGGCAACAGGTCTTTTTCAGCCTGGATCTTCGCTATACCTGTTACGGTGCTAATTAGCGTAGGTACGTGTTAGTGTGCTGTCAGTCTGTCGGATTCTTATTAACTGTCCTTAAGGCTTTCCATGAGACTGAACGGTACCTACCTAACATTGATGATGAACAAAGACCCGTTAACGTTATCTCTGAAACACGGGAACGCTGGTGAAATTTGGCCACTAGCGGTATCCCATTCAGTCTAAACTAAGCACATTTACATTTAATTAACTGTAACATGTTTTATTCAAGATATGCAGAAAGTCTTTGCACACATTATCACTGGAGAATTGTCCAAATATTAACAATAACTGAGTATATTATATGTGATTCATACTTAATAATACACGAAGAAATGTGTTTAATTACTCGTTTTAATATAATAACTGTTTACTATAGAACTATAGATGCATGAATTGCACAGAAATGTAATGATTTCAAATTACATAGGTACCTACGAGTACGTGTCATAGGTGATTTTTTATTGGAAACAAAAAAGGCTGGAACCAAATTTTTGTAAACACGCATTATTATGTATAGTATTTGTAAAAAAAATTAAAGTACCTATATGTTATTATATAATCGCACCAGGTCCCTTGCGGGATAAACACAGAATACAGAGTGTCAAACAGCTCTATCTTTAAAGACTTAACATACTTGTACGTTCATTATTCTATTTAAAGACGCACAATCTTTCAAAATCTTAAACTTTAATTAATAAACTAAAATATACGTAGATAATGATAATCGATGATCCATTTATTAATCAATTGAGCTAACCGAGTCGGTGTGCCAAGATGCAATTTACGAAATTCCCCAGCGCGGGCACCGGGAGCCAACGCTAGCAGATGCACCCGGATGATTCAGGTACATGCATGCACACGGGCACACTTGTGCAGAATTTGCACATAAATCGCGTTAGTGCATCCCAGCGCTGAGAACTTGTCTAAACCGGAATGGATCTAGATAGTGGAGCGGTCAAATCGCATTAGCCGTATCGATGGGCCGCCGATGCGAGCTGTGTACCGTATTACTGGCCACAGAACGTCAAATCTGTTAGAAATGCTCACCTTTTTTACCGTTGACGACACGAGATGTTTCTTTGTACGATACCATTCAAATATAGTATTGATAAGTGTCAATAAAGCGAAGGTTTTGTTCTACATTTTAATCAAATTTGTAGAATGCTGTGAAATATTAAATGGAATAAGGAATTTTATTGATAACGTAACAGTTGTAGAGCACAAAGCTTCGACTTGTGTAATCTATGCGATATTGCAGGGTGTAAGTCCAACGACACATCTATAGATACATCAGGCTATATTAGAACATGTCGTTTCTAATAGATATGTGATCTATGGTTTTATTAGTCGCGCTATATATATTCAAGGCATTGCAAATTCAATAAAGGAAGACGTTATGTAACCATAAAACTAATACATATATATTTACGTATTATGCGGGTTCTGTACCTCGCCTTCTATAACAATCTCACGAAAATCCGTTTTTGCCGTCTAGGCGGTTGCATTTTTGGTCTATGCCCCTATATTGCTGGATGATAGGAAGTGATTGCCGAATAAATCAAAATTAAAACACTTTGAAGTCATATTTGTCGCAGGTGAAATTAAATTATAGTTCACCGATTATCCCTATACTCGATTTATCCATTCTAAAGTGGGATAGTAGTGGGATAAACTTTAACTAGTTTCATAGCGGGCAAACAAATTTATTGGCGTAACATACATAGTGAGAAATCGTAAAACTTATTATTAATACTATCACCCGTCAGTAGGCCTCTATAAACCATATTGTCATTCTATTAAAGCAATCGACATGTATGAAATTTCACAAAAATATAACACGAATACACCGGCGAAACTCCGAAGTACGTTTTTTTAATATTCATTTAAATTTCAGTGACTCGTTACTCTTGACGAGCATTATATGACTTGCTACGAACGACGCAATGTACACGAAAGTTTTCATTACCGCCAAAGTTTCGGTAAATAAAACCATTCAAACCGTCGAGCGTCTGTTAAAGTTTAACGTTAAATCCTATTAGAAGTTAATGTGAGTTTAAATGACACGCTGGAAACTTCCAATTGAACTTTAATTAATTTCAGGTTAATTCGTAGTAATGTTATTTGGTAGGAATTCGGAAACTACAACATTGAATGCCAAATAACATTCTAGATGATTATTATTGTAATTAACGCAAAGTAAAAGAAAATATGTATTTAGTACTCCAAAGCTAAAGCGATTATGGCCCTGAAGCGGTAGCAGATTAAAATGGATTCGTAATGTTAAAGAATGCCAAGCGATGTCACGGGTTACTGTTCACCCTGTATTTTCAGCAGTCTACCCGAAATACTCTTCTAGGCTTCCCATAATCGCCCGAGGAGACACGGACCCAACCGTGTGACCTACAAATAACTAAAGCAATCCGAAACCTGTTATTGTCAAACACCCTTAACCTTCATACAACAAATACCTAATCAGTATAAAAGAATTGTGAAATAATTACATTGTTTTATATATATCGCACATATTTATGTACAGCACACATCACGAGGTATCCATCGAGATGATGATGCTATTACATATATATTTATAGTGTACGAGTTACACACATTAAGCGCCAGGTCACCTACATATTCTTAAAACGTATTTGCATATAATCCGCTTGACATTCGCATTAGAACAAATATAGAGGTGGGTGAGGCTGAGGCGGCACGAAGGCCGTCAGAGGACGGTGCGCGCGTCAATGCGTGGCTCTTTGTGTACGCGTAGAACAGAAAGAAAGAGAGGGAGAATTGCTTGTGTGTGCGTAGGAACGTGTTTATATGTGATCGTTTGTCTGTTCGTCCGTATTACGCACGTATGAGTGCGTGAGTGTGTGAATACGTTTGAATATTATGTTTTTTCTTTTTTGTTCAGAAAATGTTCATTATGCAGTAGTAATTATACAAAAATCTACTAGGCTTTGTTTTTTTTTAATAATTCTGTACGTGATGAAATAAATACAAAAAATGTTAATTATTTTTAGGATCACGCTATTATATTCTATGAATACGAACACATAAAGCGAGCACCGAACCCAGGACTTCTCGCTGAGCAGTCGCGTTTGCAACCGACCAACAAACAGCCAAATAAAATGAATACTGTAGTATCCATATTAATTAGAGAATTAATAATACATAATAAAGCAATACATATACTACTAAATGTTATACAAAAGATAATATGTATTATCATTATATATTGGCTTAAATCAAATATACCATCTCGAAAAACATGCGTGAATTAAGTCAGTACATATATACACGAAGTATATACACCAATATGAATACTGGATGCCGTTAAAACAATTGTCTCATGTACCTTTAATTAAAATATATATTATCCAATGGTTACAATATATCATAATTATATATTATATATTAACTATATATTAACAACATTACATTAATTATATATTAACAATATATTAATTATCGTGGAGAATGTTCGAGACGGTTTTCAATCTCTGAGCGAGGACGGGCCCGGCGTCACCGGTGGCGGATTTCGATCGTGTTATGTCACTGCCAAGGTGTGCAGTTTATTTTCGATCGACAATCGAGACTAAATCCGTAGGTGCGTGATCATTGTGATCGGTGGAACGCTTATCGATTAGAACGAGGCGATGATTTTATTCGTCATTCGATTGTATCTACAGTTCGTTTATTACCACTTTGTGTAATGTGTAAGCAATTACATATTTACATACATCTAGTTTTTTTTTAATTTTCTCATATCGGCAATTTTGAAAAATTTCAATAGGATAAATTTCTACTACGAGTGTTATTTTCCAAGGTATTGAATTAACCACTGATGTTTAATTACATTTGCGCTTATTTTGAATACATATTATTAATTGTAGGTTGAAGAGTGTATTTATTAAGTCACTAAATCTAATTTTATGCTCAATACAAACCTGGACAATTACCTAATTTAATTGAATTATTTCACATCACCCTATATGTATAAAAAACATAGTGTTCCAATAGAAATCGGAATCGGAACATCAAAAACCGTCAAACCGACGTGTACCTTCGTACGCGCAATGTAATGTCAATCTGACTTCGACTGTGATAGTTAATTAAAGATGATTCTTGATGGCCATGATGAAGATTCTTACATATCTCCGAAGAGAAGGTACAGGAGTGTAGTACGTTCTCACGATTCACTAGTTATATCATACGATCCGTCTTGGAATAGGGAGGAAAAGAATAAAAAAAGACGAGTGCCTTTATTTGACTCAATTAACACATTTAATGTAAAAGGCCGCTCTTCATATTATACCTATTGTTATATTAACACCCCAGATTCCTTACACGGTAGGCAGAGAAAAACGAGTGCCAAACATCTTTATCCTTACACACCTGATGCGTGATGCCTGATGCTTCTTCTACTTTCATTACTTATTTCATAAACGCGCACTGATTTTTTAGACTGCTGACTCTCACATGTGAATTTATAATTTATAGCATAAAATTGTTATACCGTCAAGCCAGGTCGCTTAAAGGGAAGGCGGAAAGTAAGGGTAAACTAGGAGTGCTTAATGTAGAAAACGAAGATAAATCCTTTTTTCTTCCCCAACACCTTGGCTGCATGCAGCTAGCGGTGCCACGAGCCGAAGTGCTAAATCGTGTCAGTCTGACCTCGGCTGTGGGCGATTCAGAACTGGGCGAGGCGTACTACGCTATGACGTCATCAGTGCATAACACTTGCATACAACACATCCACTCTTGACACTAATTGGAAATCATATTTTGCAACTCGGTTGTTGCTCGGCTACATGTAAAATGTTAATTACTATCATATTAATTGCAATAATTATTATAATGTAATTGAAAAAATAGTGCATTATTATAGGGCAGCATCAGGTCAAAGTAAACCTGTAATCATAAGTTGACAATTCCCCTTTTTATGGGGCGGGGAAATACCTTCAAGCATGAATTTTCCAATGGGAGGGCACCATCACTCCTTCTGGATTTAATAGATGTCTCTTTAACTCGCCTCTTTCGCCTACCAAGGCTGTCTATACCAGTAGCTTCTTCAGCAGAATTCAATACGGACAAAATGTCCTGTCCTTACATATCTATATTTAAAATGGAAATATAAATGGAACTAAATGAATATGATAATTAATTAGAAATTGCTAATGAAACGAAATTAAATTGCTAATTAACTACCTAGTGTTA
The DNA here is from genome assembly GCA_018244855.1 of Elbella merops. Taxonomy (NCBI): domain Eukaryota; kingdom Metazoa; phylum Arthropoda; class Insecta; order Lepidoptera; family Hesperiidae; genus Elbella; species Elbella merops. Next base: position 5,770 of record DWMG01001937.1, on the reverse strand, counting down.
GCACAAATAATCGGTATTGAAAAAACAAACACCGCGCAACCACAAATCATCCCTCACACAAAGGCCATTCATCAAAGCGCTACTATCCCTAAATACATGGTACAGCCCTAAGGGCCGCACGTCGCCCGCGAGGTGGCGTGACGGCGTGTCATTTGTTAGGGCCGTCACAGGGCCGTCACATATAGGGATGGAGGTAGGGTTAATTTATTTTGCATTACACAACCACGACCACGACGACGACACGACCATATTACAATCGACGTACAGACGTCAGGCGAGATATTTAGAAACGTCAAAATTGCTAATGCAAATTCTCCAAGAGATATTTAATGAAGTGACTATTATTAGTACATTTTAAAAGTAGTAGCTTTTATTCAAAGACTATTATAAGATTAAGATGACAATAAATTTATTGAATACGTACCTACGTGTAACGATGAGAGTATACATATTTAACCTTACATTTCAGGGATTTATTTTACATGCACCGATCTCGACAACTTTACACACAAGTTAGTCTAACGACCAAAATCTATCTATAAACTTACAACTGTCATTCATCATCATTACCAGCCTACTTCCGTCCACTGCTGGACATAGGCCTTTCCAATAGCGCACCACTGAGCTCGATCTTCAGCTCTGTATCTTACAACTAAGTATATCATAAAAATACAAACTACAAAGTATAGTCGAAACCATATCAAATGTAGAGAAGATAAGTTCAAACGGTGAAAAGTTATAGTGTTACGATTTTCCAATGTTTGTTCGTTCATCGCTACGATTATTAGGTCGCAGTCGTGAACAGAGAGCAGTTCTCTAGTTGCCCGGGTGGCTCGTGGCGGGTCGGGAACTCGGGACCTTGCAAATGTGTCCGTGTTTGACCCGGTTTTGACAAAAAGGAACCGTGTGAAGTTCCTCAGGTTGTTATTAACATCTTGGGCGACTAAGAGGTAACATTGGGATTGTGACAGAATTTGAAATCAGATAAGCTTTGGTGGATTTATTTTAGACGTCTTTTTCATTATCATCATCATGAACCTATCTCATGTGCGCTGCTGGACGTACGCCTCCTCCTAACGAGCGAAATCGCACCCTGTCTTACGTTTACGTTCATGTTTTGTTTAAATTAATTGTATATGAAACTGTACCTTAAACTAAAATTTGTATGATAGTCGCCACTATACTTTTAACCCTTTGTGCCCAACTTGTAAATGCTCCATTGTACGAATGTGGTACGATTATACCCCGAAATCCATTAATTTTGCCATTGTGACTTGCCCCTGTTTGTTGTTAAATATAAAAGGGTTCAATATTTATTCGTGTACTTTCACGCATGATTGTATTGTTATTTTAAAAGTGAAAATTGAAAATTTGTACTGTGACTGTGCAATACTTATAAATCAGATTCTCGCTTTCGAAACCGCACCAGTTTCTTTTGTACCGAATTTGATATACTTCTAGGTCTCTCAACGCGACGACCTCGCTACAATAATAATTGTTATCAATAATATGATTAATTAAACAAAAAGAAACGATACGTTAATTAAGAACAGAAACACGCGTTTTACATTTTTAAAACGTTCCTTGGACGTTTTAATTAATTTCGGTTGTTGTATGCCGTGTCCTCGGGGATTTTGTTCCACGCTGTACAAACATTTTGTGGTAAAAATGGTGGTGATGATGCTTTGTATTAATATTACTATGGAGTTATATTACTCGTGAAAACTATTGTATTACTACCAGATATAACTATCTAGTAATGAATGTACTACCAGATATAACTATCTAGTAATGAATGTACTACCAGATATAACTATCTAGTAATAAAAATACTACTAATAAAAATGCCTGTTGAAGAAGTCAGAAGTTTCTGAAACCAACATGCCTGTATGGAAAGAGTGATTGATGAATATGGATTAAACACATGAAATCTTCAAGCAAAGGTTATTAGTCTCGGGGCGCTCTATGCTTACCCTGCAAATGATCTGTTAATAATAATAAAATGTTGCGGATTAAATTTCCTTGGCTAGCGTTTGAGTCATAAAAATATAGATAGTTGGGTATATTAAATATATTATATATAATGTGAAGGATCAACCAACATCACCTTATAAACTAAGCCATGACATCACCTCGCGACCACTGGCCCGCTATAAGTGGCACAATAGTCAGTAACCTGAATAAAATGAAGTAATTAAATACATCGCGATACGTCATAGGATGAGAACTCACTCTTGCGTCTCTCGTCCGTTTGTACCTATGTGTGTTCCCTCTTTTTTATGACACCACCCCGTGAAGACAGTGTAAGTTTATATGTATATAACGATAAAAGCATATACATAAATCGCTCTTTACATCCTCCTGAGGTTTTAATTATAAATATTCGATTAATAGAACATGCGAACATAAAAACAACATGGTACTTAGGAATTGTAAAAAAATTAAAAGATGAAAATAGAAAGTCTTCTCCATTTTGACGTTAAATGAAATGCAATTAGTGTCTCATCAAATATATTATTTCCTTGCAAATAGGATCTGTTGATTGGAAGCCTGTGAGCAATTAATGCTATCGCAACCACTCACCTTCGCTTTCTGACAGAAGAACCGGGTCCAACCGTGAAACAATTTGAAGATTAATGATGTTGACGATGATAATGTTGATATCGGCCATTCGGTCTAAAACATTGTATTCATTTACATTTTACGCTGCTAACGCATTTGCCTGTTTTGCATGTCGCACACAAAAAATGATAACGTCATGTTATTATTTCAACAAACTCACATGTTCAGTTATAGTCAAAACATTTATTGCAGCGACATTCCTGTAACATTTAATCAATCTAAACATGTAAATCCACATTTATTCTGAAAAAAATTAACATCCATCTTTGTAATTGCTTAATTGTGTGTTTGTTACTTACATTTTATAATCACATTATCATTAATGTTCTTTCTACCTTTCTTTCACTCCCCTTGGTGGGTTTACTTTACCAAACGGATCTAAGATCAAGTGTATCTGTCGTTATTATTTTTACTACTATAGATCTCGATTCACTTATGTCACAACGAATGACATCATTGTTGAAGTAAGACATACACGGCAGCCGGCACGTCACAAGTGATTCACGTATACCATAATAGTTCATTCTTGAGTGATCACATCATCGGCTCCCACGTACTTGTCCCCGTTGAACATGCGTTTGAATGTGGAAATTGTATGTATTAATAGATATATGTATGTATTGTACGTGTTAGCTACATATTTGGACATGGTTTCGTGGATGTTTCCACACTTGTTGGTTTTTCTCAGAGAAAAGAATCCAGTTCTTGTCAGAGAGTGATATAGAATGAGACAATTGTTCTTTATTTTTGAATATCTTTTATTTCTCATATCGTATGATATCGAAATAATGGCCAAGTGTTGCACTTTTATTGGGCAGTTGTCTGTCATTTTGTAAATTAATTATATTATATTCTTTACCTTTCACCATTTCAACGGATTCTTTTAGTACGTATTCTGAAAATTTTGTAACAGGTTTTCGCTTATTGTCCTATTTGATATACATATGTAGGTATAATATTGTCTCATTGTTCTGTTTAAACAATGAGTTGACGTCATCTTAATTATCGTCATGACTACTATAACGTGCGAATTTGTTGCACAGCATCAGCGCCACCTAGCGTCACTGATGACTAAGCCTCAGGATCAACTTCTTTTACAATGATATCACCTGCATCCACAGAATTAATTGTATGTGGGTAGTTTGTCTGACCGCGTTTATTCTATTGTCAATGTTTCGATTTATTAAATGTTGAATATTAAGCTGTCTGTTTTGCCATATGAATGGTTTATTTTAACCAGGATAATGAATGTTATGAATACAATATTTTAATGAAATTATTATAACAATAAAAATGTTTTTTTTTTTTGCTTAAAATTACCTGTAAACGCTATTAAACATAGCATTATCTGAGATGCAATTTTTCAGCTCTTCGCTTGTTATAGGTATGGTTTTTTGTAATTATTATAAAACGTAAAAGTGTAAAACCGCACCTGTTTTCCAAAACGCAATGATTGCGTAAAACAATATGATTTATACTATATTTATTAAAAACACATGGAACCCATAAGTTTCCGGTTTCATTTGTACATATCTTACTCATGTACTTATCTTAAAACCCGCAGAGTTCCACGTCACATCTTGTCACAGCGCCTTGCGCGCTGGTTTGTATTTATGAATAATTTCATTATGTGCAAATACACACAACACGCCAATGTGATTCATACGCGAGTAGACTGCAAATATAAAACGTTTCCATTAAAACCCGTCGCCGGAGACAATGTCGATTTCACGCGCGATGCACACGCGGTACGCGGCAGATCGTATTCTTCGTCATTTACGAATGCATATAAATATATGGAAATTGCGTTACTTAAATCACAGACCCATACCTGACCTGTTCAAGATTTCGCCTACACCGTAAGGGATCTGACGTGGAGATGTTCAATAAATCAGTTTTTTTTATATGAGACTTGCATACAAGTTGCCACAAGTGTGTAAATGATAGTAATTCAATGCTATTAACTAATACATGTGTGTATGCAAATAAATCCCAATCAAAGTACAAAGAACTGTTTACACAATCTAAATTAATGTCCTGGTCGCTCAAACAGCGTAGTATGTCTGGTCTGTTGTAAGTCAAAACCGCTAAACCGATTTATTTTTAATTTTGTGTGGTAATAGAACGATCTCTCAGAAAAATCATTAGCCTTTACTATAGTACTTTTCAGAAATCAACACAAAAAAAGAGAATTTATAAGAAATATTTAACATTAAATTTGGTTTCAGAGCACCCAAAGTAACGGTAAGGAAATATTATACGAGCAATAACAGTCTAAATAATATGCTAATAATCAATCTATTTTTGAAATATCCACTACTAGTAGGAAAAAGAGCAAGGAGGTTACATCATAGTCTCGGATCATTCCCCACAACTGAAGGTCTATTCTATTTGACTTTCATGTTTCATCATAAAATAACTTGTTGAAAAAATATGTATCATAATTCACGAATGTTCCTACTTAGATTGATTAAATTCATCTTTCCAGTTCAACACTCTACCAACTTACACAATTTCATCAAATGTATCATATGCAAGCGTTCACATCAACTTTATGAAAACAATTTCAATATTAGCTTCGAACATTCCGCGGCCCGATGGTATGAAAGAGAGCTGCCATTCCCGTGGCGTTTACCGATTTTGGCATCTCTCCACATTCACAAACTCAAAAGGCTCTATGTTCTTCTGTTCTCTCGAGCTGATTTATTGTTCTAGAAAATTCAATAACATTCTATAACAATATTGGTCGAATACTAAAAAACTTTGTTGTAAGGGTTGTTAAATTATTCAAATCTATTTGGTATCGTTGTTTTGTTAATATTGTTTCAGTGTTGTGCGAATTAAGTAATAATACTGGCACATGTTTTAAATTAGCCTTCGAGCTGTTAAATATTATATCGTGTTTCGTGCGATGCAGCCATCTGTAGTTACATTGTTTTAATTAATTTGCATAATGAAGAATAATCGAGTTTTATCGCGCTGTCTACTTGTGTACCCACCAATTAAAACCGCGTACCTCTCGTCCTCAAATTGTACAAAATTGGTTGTTTTATCGTGAACAGTTTAATATTCGGCTGCAAATTAATTAAAAGCCTCACGCCTCAATAAGTCATTAGCATCGTGAGCAAATTGAGGTGTTTAACGGTTT
>DWMG01001936.1:0-14128 GCA_018244855.1 Elbella merops | reverse complement strand
CGATGTTTTCCTTCACCGTTAGCAAGTGATATTTAAATTTAAAACGCACTTTTGTAAAGAGGTGCGCGCCATGGGTAACCGGCACCCCCGGAGTGAGAGACTAAATTAGGTAACTTAGGTATATCATCCTTAAAATACGTAGGTATTTATGGCAAGCCTATTATAAATTTTAGATCTTCAATTCCTTTAAAAAACCTGTGACCCGATATATTTGTATTACCGATAAAATTAATTCTTGTACCTACATATTTTATCGATAGAGTGTTTAATAATAATAATGATATCAAGAAAAAGTACTTTCTTTGTATATTTCCTATTTAATTCTAGGCAAATACAGACCATTTTTAATATTTTGACCCCTAAGCACAAGGGTGCTTATGAATCAAAACCGATACTTAAAACGATAAATGATAAAACCGATACTTACCTTACAAAACCGTTACTTATTTTAAATATAATAAATACATTAACAGCGGACAGACATATTTCGTGTAAATCTAATGTGTGTTAGGAAATGACCGACCGAGTCCTTTAAAGTATGAAAATCGTGTTGCTTTTTAGTTTAACTAGATAATCTCAATAATGGCTAGTCTATGCACCAATTAACGAGTAAGCATTTAGATAAACAATGTATGTAGGTACATAATCGTATGTTCTATAATAGAGTAAAACATTTCAATTTATTGTCCTATTTTCTTTAATATATACAATACAAAATATAATAATAAAAGTAAAAAAGAATTCAATTGTCATACAATGAAATTTTGGAATTGGAATTAGAACGGTTAAATTCAGCTGGAATGGAAAGCTTAAACGCTAATAAAGTTATGTTTCTTGGTCACAGTTCTCTTAAGTTCGGTTAAGTTACGTAGAAACGAACGAGAACAGGCAATACTAACTGATTTGTGGATAATTCAATTGAAGAGGCGTCTATTAATAACAAAAAAGGCGAAACACTAATTAGATATTTTGACATTTATACTTTCGATTACACTTAGTTATAATTATAATTAACATAGAATAAACATGACTGTCCCATTGGTCGAGGGGTTGCAAGGGCGACTGTCGATCGGGAGATCCTGGGCACAAATCCCGCGTCGGGTACTACTGGATTTTTCTAATTTAGAACTTCTATTAGTGACTCAGAGTCTGGATTTGTGCCCGGTGTATGGCAGTAGGTTCACCATCTATTCCATGGAACGTAAACGTAACTAGTGAAACGTGATAATGTACTACATTCCTACTGCCTACCTTTTCGAGGATTAAAGGCGTGATGTTACGTATAGAACAAAAAATAGTAATTAAAACAAAAACTGTATGCCTTTACAAACATTTGAATAAAGAGCTCGTGGTTGGCAAATCATCGTCACGTCAACGCGTCGCAAATGAACATTTCTTTGTGCGGAACACTTGAACAAAAACTTTCTGAAATTAAAATTTTTTTAACAAACAAACATGTAACTTATTTGTATATACAAAGCGGCGGAAGTCGTTTGTTTTAGCCAGACAAGTATACGTAAGCAGAAACGTAAATAGTAACGTAAATAGAAACGTAAATAGAAACGTAAATAGTAACGTAATTAAGTAGTTAACAGAAATGAGTATTCGTATTTCCTACTACCGCGACACACTTCTCGGAGACATTATTTCTAATATCTACATATTTACAAGGTGGTACGGCCTGTGTTGGTATGACTTTATGTCATGCATTTCACACCCATGTATCATGATACACGTTCATGAGTCTATCATGAACATGTATCAAGCGTGTACAGATGCTTTTTGGCTTAAATGATATATATGGCAGGGTACTTCTACCAGAACAGCCTTATTCACCATCAAACAGTATGGTCCTTGGGTAAATCCAATTGTAGGCAAAATATTCTTTAAACAAATTAAACAAAGCGTATATAACTGGTGAAACGTGGGAGTGTACCACACGCCTCTGCCTATCTCTCCAGGGATTACAGGCGTGATGTTACGTTTTTATATATGTTGCTAATAAATGTCTCGAGTTTTATATACAAAATTGTATATGTACCTACTGGCTTAACTCGTATCGCTTATGTACTTACAATCTGTACTGGCTAAACTAGTAGGGCCAACCCGAAAAACATCCGTGAGTTAAGCCAATATACATATATAAGCACGGAGTACGTATGTTTAGAAAAAATAACAATAATAACATATATCCTCATAACATAACAAATTGCTATGTTAACGCTGAACTCAAGCTTAAGTTGATTAAAGTGTAGTGGAGACAGGACACAAGCCAGTTACGATAACGTTAGGTAAACTGTGGAATTCCTCTTATATTTTACACCAAGCTATTTTGAACGCTTAGAATTTTAGTGGTATGTAGCATTATTAAAAAATGTCTTTACGGGATCACTGAAAACTATTTTTGTCTCTCAAACATTAAGAAAGACTAAAAATTAAGAAACTAATAAAAACAAAACTACTTATTATCTTTTAAATTTAATTTTGTTAATGATTCTTACCGGATTCAGTTTATTTTAACTTTCCCAATATCTGTGAGATTATTCGCTTCGTGGACTACCAAAGGATATTTAGATACTAACAAAACATAACTTTTAATAAACACAATTAATAAACATTTATTGCACCTCATAATATAATCACGTAATAAAATATATCGAAAACGGAAATCCCTAAAGGACGGTTCTAAATTTAAAAGTAAATGTGACATAAATCTAAATTTACATGTACACAAAATTCTAAATTTAAAATTTAGTCATGGTTAATTAACATTTTTTAAAAGTAAACAAATTCTATTTTCGTATGTCACGTTATAACACAATCTAGAACAAAATACAAAAAACCGTTATGCGAATAGTATTTCCATTATAAATTCCGTACACGATTATAAGGAGAGCAACGGTTCACCTTCAGAATGCCCATTAATAAACTTTTTGGATTCATTTATGTATACGCGACGCGAATAAATTATGTTACGCATTCATAAAGTTTACCGTTTCACATAGAAATTGAGGATAACACTGGGTTTTGCTGTGCGCTTTCTGGAAATGTCTTTATTTGTTAAAAGATAGGTGATTCGTGGTCGCAATATCGTCAATTCGGAAATCATGGTGGCATTCGAATCGCCCTTTAGAGGAATGGAGCGTTAAACCAGTGATTTTCGTCTTTGTTCGAACTAGTTGCTTTGAGTCTGTAGCCAGCTGGCATTTCACCCTTTTTCCAATATTGCAGGTTCAGTGAACCCAGACGCTTCGGTGGTTTTATAAAACTCGCCACTAGCGTCTTATTCTTATATTACGGCGATGTCCTAACCTCGCTATTAACTCCAGACGACATTATATTGCACTCCAAAACTTATAGCAGTTACTTAGACAGTTTATGAGACGTCACAACGTTTCATATGATTTGCAATGAATCCTTTGTAATTTTCACTTTTTTCTTTCTAAGTTTTAAATCTCCAATTTCAGTTTCGTGAAACCTTTCAAAAAGAACAACAATTACATCTGACTTTAATGTTTAATCAACTGTCTAGTATAACAAGACCCAATAAAACTTAATATTCAACTGTTCCACATTTGGTACGTTTGATGTTACTAAGGCCCGCTAATATATGAACCGTTACGATTTGAAATTTCTATCTACCCTCAATGTATTCATGAGACAAGTCGGGCATAAGCGAAGCTTATGCTGCGTGTAACTTGTAGAAAGTCGTAAAGCCTCACAATAAATTACTTAACTTCCAAGTATACCTACATCTTCACTCAGAACACTTTACTAAAATTATATGATCTTTTTTCCTCAAGCCTGACGATAATATACGACATCGTATTTTATTTATTCAGAGCCATCCCTTTCACCATATCGCTTAATGTATGAACGGGGTTCAGTTGATTGCAGACTGACGTCCATGATACGTTCTGCAGAGTCAGCGGTAATGTATTTATAAAATGTTTACGACTAAGTATTACGATACTGGGAAAAGAAAAGTAAGTTTATTTATTCTAGTAAGATAATAATCCTATGGGTTGTAATAACTTAATTATAACTTAAAAATTACTGTTTTAGAAAAACTAATTGGATATAACTTATATTATCTTTAATCTATATTAAAGCAGCCTGGTAAGGAAATTCAACCGATCTCCAATTTAAAAGAGAGATCCACGAAATTCTGTACACGGATTAAACACGAAATTTGGGAATAATCGGACTTTCCTAATTCTTGTGCACCTACCATTTATATTCTACCTGCATCTAGTGCTAAGGAAAATACTTTTCAGTATAAAAACATATGAAATGTTATGAAAACTTAAATACAAAAAACAAATTTGATCCAAAACTTAAACCAAAATTGCGGAATATTTTCACAATGAACACCACTAATTACTAAAGAAAAAAAGCATTCTTGAGTGTTACAAATACAAAATAGGCAAATAAACTGCCAGTCATACTACTTCGGTATACTATGACGTAACATCATGATCATCAACTATAATGGTTAATAATTAAACTATGACCCCAAAAATAGCTTATCAACTTACTCATTCATAACATTCTTAATTAGTTAAACGACAGGAACACGAAGAGTGAAGTTTAACCATACAACAAAGTTAACAGTACATAAATTAAATGAACAAGTTCTAAATTAATCAGAACTCATGTAGGCTTGCGACACATTCAAATTCAGAATTGCCTAATATGTTACCAGTTTAGGATATATTTAGCATATTAATTAATTAGTATTTAGAACATTAAATAATTATTATTGATATCGCTTAATTGAATTTGCTATAGCTTTAGTTATACGAAAACTAGCGCTGAGTGTGGTGCTATTGAACAAACTGTATCAAGTACGTCGTTTGTGAACAACGGGTATAGGATCGAGATAGGATTATAGTTTATAATAGTTCAGCATTCCTAAAGTCCCAGGATCAAACATATCGAGCGAAATTTCAATCTGTTTGTGTAACAGTTTAGTATAATGACAAAGGGTTCGAAATTAGAACAGGCATCTAGAACAGGATTCATGTTCCATGAGGTACGAGGGGTATGTGCGCCCTTTTGAATGCTTAGAGATACGTAAACTTGATATTTCTAATACATTTTTTCTCGCTTTGCTACGTTCTATTTTTGTGTCGTTTTTAGTTTTACTGATATGATCTCTTGGATGTGAATCATAAGTTGCTGGATATATATGGTTCATTCCATCATTAGGCCTTTATCCTTTCACTGATCTACATGAGAGTGCTCTTCGTATTTGCGGGATAAAGGATAAAGTGACAATTTATAAAGTAATGGTCATATTCTGCCATGTTGATTAAATGTTGGTTGGCATACTACACTTTTACATTTTTTCATTTATTTATTTTCTAAATGAGAAGAGTAAGGGATGCCATATTTGACTAGCATCACAACATAGTATGTAGGATTTGATAACATAAAACATGATCATAAATGTACCGGCTTAACTCACGTACGTTTTTCGGGGTCGTTTTAGTTAAGCCGGTACAATTATAATCATGTGTATAAACACTCACGAAACATTTAATTATATTATTAATAGTAATAGTATAATAATATATAATAATTAGTATATTATATTAATAGTAATAGTAATTCGACGTACAATATGTATTATAAAACATATTGTACGTCGCTACATCGTATTGACTATTTCTAACTATTGAAATGTATTCGTTCAGCTTCAGTCAGATTCAAGAGGATTTCAGAGAGCTATACTGATTGCGTAAATACAATTGGTATGCAAAACGATGCTAAAACAAATCTGACTAACCATAATGGTTTTATTTTGCTCACAGATAAATCGTTTTGCAATGAATAATTCTAAATTCATCAATAATATTACACTACTCCCTAATTACATACTTAATATCATCATATTAAAGGACATTAAAACCATCTTTTTGAAATGAGATTTCTTTGATATGAAATGTCAAATATACAAGCAATTAGTGAGACACTTTCGAATTATGTCTTGACGACTAAACAACTAAAGAATTATAGTTAAAGACCTGTTCGATACAGCGGTCTTAATAAAATATTGACTCACGATAACGGGTCTCATCAATTCGCTCTATTGATTTGATGTCACCCTCAGTTTATTGGTTCTTCTACTCAGCTTAGCTTTATTTCATTCCGTATGGATTCTTCCTATCAATTTCACCCAGAACCATGGATTTTCAGTTATAAAGTCAATTAATTAGATTTTTCTCCGGTTGGTTAGTGGTGATAATCGTTCAAAGAACAGACCTTTCTCGCTTCAATTAATTAATATGCAAAAAAAAATAAAAAAATTATATCCACTAAATAAATAACATTTCCAACCTTCACACACACAACTCAATTAAATCAATATATCAAGGAAGCCGATGTCGCGGGTTATTATTACTTGAGCTCGTGGCCCTGGAGGGAGGGTATGCGCATATAAAGCAATAAATAAACACCTGCGCCTCATACCCAAACTTCGCAACACACGATTGCCGACTGTGAACTGCAAACTCGTGGAATTGCGTGCAAAGCTAGCGATTTATTGCTGATATCGAGCGAGCGTGCAAAGTGTAATGTCATTCGAATTGTTGTTTGAAATAACTTGGACTCAAAACCAGCTCCGATTATCCGTAAATATTCACAGTGTACCTTTCACCTTTAACGGCTTCATTGAAAAGGAACTTCTGGTGGATATGCATCAATTATAAGCAGTGGTGAATAATTACACAATATCACTGGACCGATATTGGTAAAATTTGCTATGAAAGTAAGTTCCACCGTGGGAAAAGACAGATTTAGGCTACTTTATAAATTAATCCACATGCACGACGCAGCGTATTACAATTACTTTAAATTAGTGTAATATACATAAAATGTCTTAGCATCCTGCATTGCAAAGGAAAATGAAACTTTTTATTCAAACTCTTTATTACAGTATCTTCGTTAAATTTCTCATAAAATTTGGCTTCTCTGAGTTTATAAGCCGTTCGTAGGACACTATTATAAATGAAACAAAAGTAAAAATAAATAAAACAGATGTTTTTAAAACTAATTGCCTATAGGTGTGTTATCCCGCTGAAAAAAATATACAAAATGCGTCAATGTTCTTGCATTCGGTGCAGGACACTCTCGAAAATTCAAAAAATCTAACAGTTGATCAGTTTAAAGTCACCTTTATGAAAGTTTTTAAGTTTCAATGCATTTTAACCATTCCGTACTGAAAACAATGGCTGTGGGTGTGCCCTAATTGGTAACACACATTAATGCTCAGTAAAACAAACAAAAGTACATAACTAATTCTTGATTATAAATTCAAGCACTATCAACTGTAAGGTACACGAAGGATGCACAAAACATCACAAATATAGAAAATGGTGAACATTACTGAACGAAATTATCGGGTCAACTAGAAATCTAAAACCATCCACTAGTGTATCGATTCCGTTCATTACTTAATCCGCTCGAACGACTCGCCTGTTACCCTTTGCCATTAACGACGTTGTTTTATCACTAACTTCTACTGTTTCCAAGAGTAATTCAGCGTAGTAAAATCTTCAAACATAAAACTGAGAAGACTACGGATTTCGCGACTAGATAATGCCAATGGGAGTCAACAGTTAAAAGTTATATCAAATTGTTGTTGTTCGGGCATCAAATTTCATTGTTTTTGAAGCAAGGTTAAGGTCCTGCTTAGAAGTATTAACAATATTTTATAGCCCTTACTAAATTCGTGATGGAGGTATCCGTTTTAATGTTATTGCTTTGAAACTTTGCTTTGAAACGTAAGCCTTAAAATCAATGTCGTCATCGTCAACCCTTCCCTTTCCATGTACTTTTGAACATGGGTCTTCTCTACCAAAAGAAGATAAAATAGTTCATAAATAAAAGAGAATTAATGACGAAACTTACAAATCTATATTTACTTTAGCAACTATAATCTCTTATTACTTCTAATATTAAACAGCTTTAAGGAGAAGAAAATTAAACATCGTAGAGCACCTATTAATGAATGGGCAATTTTTACTAAAAGCCCAAATTTTGAAATATATTTTGAAAAGTTATCTTTCCTGTTAAATTTTTTGTATAATATAATGTTAGACAAGTATCCCGTCAGAATTAACAGATACTTATTCTGAAAAAGACCTGTAAATTTAAGCCGTTAAACTGCCACACTAACCAAATACGCATTGTCAGACTTTTGACACCTTTTAGAAACACACGAGAAAGTGTACATGTCCAAGTATGTTCACGACATTTGCCCTAACCGTTTTAGTCAGTCATATTTGATACTGGAAAGTAGATAAGACTCAGAATCCATTATCTGCGTTAATAGTGTAAAGAGACATGACAGATAAGGTTAATAGGTTGACTTAAACGTAGATTTAAAAAAATACAAACCAGGTAGTTACGATATTTTCAATATTACACTCTAAATTTAAATTTGTGAAAAATAGGTACTATTGTCTATCAAATTGCATCTTATTGTAAACATATTGACGATCCATTATTTGCAATATCGTTATACCCCCTCTAGGGGTTTAGGGCTCTATTTCCGGTAGAGATAATTTCTGAAAGACTAATGTAATATGTTGATGGTTATGTGTTTTTGTAGTTTTCTGTTTGTATGTATTGTATATAAGTATTCGTAACATGAACAGCACAGAGAATCAAATTGTACGGTTGAAATACCATAATTATTTATTTATTACCATGTTAATCTGTTAGTTCACTGTGACTAATTATTAGACTAATTAATACACATTGACTAATTAATATGCTCATTGACTGAGAATTTATTTAATCACTGACGTAAATAAATTGCTACTGACAAAAATAGTAAAAATACACATTAAATTTATTTTAATATTGACGGGTAGTAGCTAGGAACAGAACATTTATGGATATTTTATAATTACGGAATGCCTCAAGAACAATAAAATACATATATATTACTGTTGTTGTTAATATTATTGAAAATGTCTAGAAATTTTCATTTCGTTTCAGCAATATCGAGGGGAAACTAGAGTATTGAAAATAATATTGACATGTGCAGACAATATTTTAAGTTCAGAAAGATTTAAAGGCGGCCACTCGCGGAGATGATATGAAAATGGAGGAAGCAATAATATATACAATGAATAGACTCTTCATAATACTCCTTCTATAGAAAACATTTGTCGGGATTTGCTAAATCAACGCAAACATTGGTTCGGACATTACAATAAAATTTATTATTAAATTTGGGTTTTTATTTTAAATCCTTCGTTTCTCTCTGCATATGTCTTAATTCAATAGATTTGCTTTAGTGATCAAGAGTGGGGTATTTCTTTTATAACGCGTACACACGAAATGAACTAACAGATATTTACTTTACTAAAAGTATTTTGCAACTATTTGCAAGTATTTTGCAAAAGTATATTGCAACATCAAATTGCTAATAATATTTTGTATATGCGGTTTGTATTTTATTATGGTATGTCTTTTATTTGAATTCTGAAGATATATTAAAATTTAAAGTATGGAGGGGAGTTATGGACGTTAAGTTAGTAGTAAGTAGGTCAAGTTCGATCTTGATGTAAAGTTATAAGATTTCTGAACAACGATTAGTGTCAATAAGTTGCTAGTTAGGTATTGAAGTGACAAAATATAAAGTCTGAAATGAATAAATGAATGAATAATCTATATTCAGCCATTCATTACATCTTTGGATTGTTATTTCGAAATCATCTGTAAAATCACTAGCACTATTGTCGAGATTAGGAGACAATTGTCTCCGTACGTCCAATTACACCTATGGTCTGTGAAATGGCAGCGGCATTGTGCCCTCTACGGAAAAGATTCTTATTCATATACGATATTATTTGTCCAGAAAATTGCGTATATATTTCGCGAAAGCTCAATTACGTTTAGGATTGGGGCGAGACTTACGTAGCGCGGAACAAACCGTCTCCGTATTGCTTTCTTTGGTTATACCGTACTTACCAAACCATACACAATGGGTCACCGAGAGTGCTTTTACATGCCTTTTATTATCAACCACAACAACAACTATTTATTATTCGAAAAAATATCTGTGAGATTTTATTTCATTAAACAAACACTATTTTTATTGTACATTCTTTTATTTCGAAATAGAAGCATAATTCTTATGCATGTAATGTTATTCGTTTCTATAATAAAACTACCGCTGCGATTCATTTACATCTTATAATTATCACCATTGTATTATAAAATTTATCAATAATTAAAGACTAATAAAAAGAGCTGAAATTTTAGATATGTGACACACCCGGTAACCGCAATGAACAATTCTTCACGCAATGTAACGAGTTTACAGTTTACAATCTGCAGCATTGTTCGGCGAAGTACGTGAACGATGCGTGGGTACCACGGCTTCGCATATTATTTGAATTTTTATTGGTCAATATTTATCGATTTTTTATTAGAATAGTTTAATTAATTAATAGGCTACATAAATGTGTTCGCAGACGTCGTAAAAACAGTAGCGGGGACCTATGTCTAGCAGTGGACTGAAATAGGCTGATGATCAATAGTGTGCGTGTGCGCGTGCGTGCTTGCGTGTACGCATGTGTGCATACGTAGGTACGTACGTGGGTGCATCCGTACATGTATGGGTGATGTAAAAATCCAAACACATACGGCTATGTTCTGTGAAGATCGATAACGATCCAAAAGAGTTTACAAGTATTTATTACTTAATGCAATTTAGGTACTACTAAATGAGTAATTTTTTTTTTTAAATGAGTAATGTTACATTAAAATTAGTAAATATTCGGTACCTTACAAGCGATGAAAATAATATTAAACTTGGGTTTGCCACGGGTAATTCAATCTTGACATAGTTTTACGATGCGGTGACATTTATCAAAGCATCACTAGTCTTTCTCTCT
The DNA here is from genome assembly GCA_018244855.1 of Elbella merops. Taxonomy (NCBI): domain Eukaryota; kingdom Metazoa; phylum Arthropoda; class Insecta; order Lepidoptera; family Hesperiidae; genus Elbella; species Elbella merops. The sequence continues at coordinate 3,212 of DWMG01001936.1, read as the reverse complement.
CTGTTTCCCCCCTTTATGTCGTGAGATATGACAAAAGAGATGACTGCGCATTAATAATATATGACGTCAAACATTAGGGGCCGAGCGCGGCGAAAAGCTTCCATAATTTAACTGAAGTAAAGGGTACTGTACAAGGGTACTGTGCCTATTGTTAACAGTTACAAATTAAACATTTAAATTGAAGACTTTTCAGCAACATTTTTGTAAATATCTTTTGGTTTTGAATGAAATGTCATTAGTTTCAAGATGTTGTACAGTATAAAAAGCATTTTAATATGTTTGAATCCTAATAACTAATATGGAAGGTAGTATCGTGTGAATTTAATAACGAAGATAAACGCATTCCAATAACGTCTAAATTTAAGGGATCTTGGGCCCGGCCGGAATTTGGAGAGAACCTAGTAGCATTTTTTCACGATTACTTCCGTACTTCAGGCGGTACGTTAAACATTCATTCAGGGTTCGGTAACAATCATTAAATATAATCGAAGGTCTTAAAGGCGGTTCAAAAACATTTTAAGCTTACGAACTGGCTACTGACCTGTATCTCCTTGAATCAGGACTGGAACAACTTGGTGCAGTATAATCAGGCTCCCAGTAGTTGCAGAAGAGACTTGCAGTATATCATAAAATGGACTGCTACCGTCAAGAGTATTAGTGGTGTACGAAATCTTACATCAAAAGTTACATATCTTTGGACACAGCCAAAACTGTTAAGTATCACCAGAAGATAATAAAAATGCCAACCATAGTAAGATTCAAAGTAAATAAATATAGTGAACCGTACACAAACAAAAATCATTGGTGTTCTCGATCAATTCCTCTAAAAGACAATTTAAATGCCAACGTGACTTCCGAAGGGAAGATATTGCGGCCACATATCTCTCTATTCGGAAAGACATTACCCGAACGCGACCCGCTAATCCCGTATTAATGAGGGGAATATTATATTGTAAACCGTTAGAATGGATAAATGTGTCAAATATCAATCGTACTACGGCTTATGTTTTATACTTAGTTATGATGACAAAATATGGTGATTAATGAAAATACTACAGTTTGTCAGTAGGACACAGACTGCCTCGTTAGTCGAATTTTTTCCAGCCCCGGGTCGATTACTATTTTTCTTTCTCGAAATTTCTAGTAGTGGCTCGGAGTCTTGATATCAGCCCGGTGTATGGCAATAGGCTCACCACCTATTCCATGGGACGTAAACGTAACTGGTAAAACGTAAGACTGTATGACATTCCTCTGCCTACCTCTTCGTGGATTATAGTCGTGATGCTACATTTATTAGTCCATCAATTATTTATCCACAAGTAATTAGTAGATAGTTCAATAACACCCTACAACTTTTGACCAAAGTACTTAGCATTTATATTTAATTAGAAAATAAGCATTTCGACTTTATTTCAGATTTTTCACACTGGTTATTAACAATACAGAGGTGAATTGTCTCGAATTAGATAAGAAGAAAGAAAGAACAATACCCCCCGAAAAAAATAATATGAACAAAAAAAAATGTAGTGTTTACACTGATATTTCAAGGACAAAATGAAATGAAATTGTAGGAGGAATTGTAACAACTGTCCTGTAATGATTATGTAAATCTTTTTAATAAAGAAAAAGCAAATAATACACTGCAGAGTTTTGAAGAAAAGGTTTTACATTTACCTTATATTAAATCGTAAAACTGTTTTTGAATTTTTTTTCGTCTCTACTAATCTAATAAAAACTCATGTTTATGCTAATGTTCCCGTAGCGATCGAAATTCGATAGTAATTCATTAAATTTTTCATTTAAAGCGTAGTTAACTTTCGAATGTCATAGAGTACACATCCTCTGTACTACTAATATTTGACAACAGTTTATCAGTGTCCGACTGCCTGACTGTCTGATTGTTTGAATGTCAATGTCACTGTTATTGTCACTATCATGTCTGACATTGGGAGTGGGAACGTAAATAATGAATGTTGTATTCACTATAAGGTATTTTTAGTACATAAAGCTTAAATATACATTTTAGTTTTGTGAACTCTTCTATGTAAACTTTAACTATACCAAGTACACTCTTTCATGTACGAAATATTCTTAAGAAGGGGGAGGAAAGATTTCACTATACTTATTAATGTATAGATATTACTGGATACATTTTCTAGTAGAAGTTTCTAGTGGTTGCTGGGTGTCTGGATCTGTGTATAGCAATAGGCTTGCCGTCTGTTCCATGATGGAAAGTAAAACTTAACTGGTGAAACGTGGTATTGTACTACACTCCTCTGACTATCGCTTAGTGATTACAAGCGTGATGTTACGTTATATTAAATGCTTAGTGACATTTTATTTACTATATTTACCAAGACACTTAGTTATTGTTATTCTGAACACCATGCCGTTAGCGAGTTATATTCATGGTTAAGGATTATCATCTTATGTGTCGTTATATCGTAATACACAACATTTTTTCCAACATTCAGCTTAGGACGGGCTATTTATTTTACCTCCCAGAATATGAATACTTCGTAAGACCGAACCTACCTAATTTAATGAAGTCAACTTATTTTTTCAAAGTTAATCCCTAAAGAAAGGAATAGTATAAAAGTGTTTTATTCAGTTTCTATAAAAGTGTTTACTCAGTTTCTGTTAGTCAAATTAAAGGAAATGTTACGTTGATATTTCGAAAACGATTTGTTGAGTTAAGCAAAGGCTTTTGAGGTTGGTGACGTTAAATAAAAAATTGTCCCGAATCCTCGTGAGACTTTTTCGAATCTCAGAGCTTAAATTCAGCTGGTAGACTATTTGTTTTCTTCGGACAGTACTGGCTCTACTTTGAGACATTCACTACGAAATAAAAATTCCTGGACAAAGTAGGGAACTATTAGGAATCACCACCTCTTACTTTTTGATTTTCATTGAGGCCATGAACAGCTCTATACAATTCTAACTGTTGGGACGAAACCGGATAAAAATGTGTTCTAAATAGTGAAACACCAGTAAACTATACTAAGTCCAATAAGATGGAATTTAGAATACATCGATTTGTATTATGTCATTATCATCATCGTCATCATCATCATCATCAGCCTATCTCAGTCCACTGCTGGACATAGGCCTCCCCGAAAAGGGGGTTATATGATTTCTATTTAATATTTTTAATTTTCAATTTTTTTGGTAATCTCATACTAAAGTTCGTCCTAAGGTTTGACTTGACTTAT
>DWMG01001935.1:0-14132 GCA_018244855.1 Elbella merops | reverse complement strand
CCGATTATGGACCTGTGTGCGGTGTATGGCAATAAGCTCACCATCTATTCCATGGGACGTAAACGTAACTGCTGAAACATTTGAGTGTACTACACTCTTCTGCCTGCCCCTTCGGTGATTATAGGTGTGATGTTACGTTAAACGATAAAAAAAGTATAAAGAGACCGACGTATTCGTGTCGATAATGAAAACGTGCGCGTGTTTCTGACGTCTCACTTAAGGGTGTCGTTACCCACAGTTAAGCCACGTGGAACGTAAGCCTTTATCGTACCAACGTAATGCCAACCAGCTCGATGTGCCCGTGCCTGAGACGAAAACATACTTTATTGTGCTGGATTTTGCGTATGAGTGGTGAATATCTCCGTTTATATAATACGAACCTACCTGCTATCCTACTTCCTGCTTCGCCTACCTATCTCCCGCTATATACATTTTTGTGATCGTATGGTTACTAAAAATTATTTACACATTTCTAGCGCTTAATGGCAATTCAGGTCTCGTACGAGGTAGGCAGAAGCCATCGAGCAAAATCAATTTTTTTTTAAATCAAAACACAACTTGTATGTGAAATGTATAAAAAGAAATAGTTGAAAATAGAGAAAAAACGCCGTTGTTAACACGTTTGGTCTTTGGATAAGGAGTTCCTAATACAAATGAATTATTATAACAAGCGCAATTGACGTCAGTTTTCATTATAATATCACGACCTTAATTTACCTCACGATAGAGGTTGGTTGCATATTATATTAAATTCACCTCACAATTTACATTTCCACTAAGTTGCAGTTTAAATCGATAAAAGCGAGCATAAAAATGTTCATAAATGTACAAAAATCTCGTAGAAATTATCTTTTTACTAAAAATAAACTTACAGCATTAAATGTAAACTGTATTTTAATAAAGTTCCAGAATGTGATAAGTTGAAATATCACATTCGATTGAATTCAACTATTTCATTGTAATCAAACAACCACGGAATTATTTATTCCATCATTTATTTTACTTTTATAACACTTATGTGCTCAATCAATGACTATATTATTAAGTCTTACAGTTTGTTTTAAATTTTTATAATCATTATGTCAAAAAACAAAACTGCCGCGTTCGTGTCGTTCCCGCCATATTGTTTCTTACCACTTCTTCCTCAAGTCAAATCAACTACTCAATATTAGAAATGACTAATAAATGTTCAAAAGATTAAGCGACACGAAAGCGGAAATTCGTATTACAATATATTAAATATTATTATTATTATTAAATTAAATATTATTAATCTATATTATAAAATAACAATATTAAAAACTACATTTGTTAACAGTAGGAAGTAAAAATATATTTTTCTTAGAAAATTTCTGTGTAAATAATCTTACATTTAATGTTTTTATTCTAACTAAGCACCACTTTTCCAGGGCAACGAAAAACACATCACTAAACATGTGCTTAAAAAAATCGGTGTTTCATAAAACTTAAATGTAATCGAATTGTATTCAATAGTTTTTGCACGATGTGTGCACAATGGCAGACCTATCATTTTATTGATACAGATTCAAACATGGTGCTACAAATTTTTTTTTTATAGAATAGGGTATATGCTACAAATGCTACGTCTATTATAGAAATATAGCAAAAAACGATAGCAATAGTATAGTAATATAGTAATTCTTTGTTGACATAAGAATGAGATACTATATATATATATAGTATCTCTTTATACTTTATACTATAGATTCTAGGTACGTGTGCGGTTATCTAAAAGTTAATATAGAAAAATAATATGGTAAAATACGCTTTTCGTAGACTTCACTGATTTATTCGTCGGAGCTCGTAAAACGAAATTGAAATTATCATCTCATACATTCTAAACAATTACCTTGTGTACTACGCATGTGTAATAAAATTAAAAAATCCCAACCAAATAAAATAAAAGTAAGTAGAAATAGAAGACTTCACTACACTATAAAAAATAGAATCATAAGAAGAGCCCATAGATAACATAGTTGACAAGTATTGCAGAATCCTTAATTATAATTACAAATGTCCTTATTTTATTATTTTCATTAAACTGATAAGTATGTATATTCACAAAATAATATACAATCACTTTGCACACTTCTTGTGGAAATTTTAACCGCTGGGAACATTACTGTGCAAATCCGTACATTTGAAATTGAGCACTATGGCTTATAGAAGATGTCTTATATTACTTTGAGACTTTTCTGCTAGTGTACTAGCTATTGATATCTCTTTTTAACTGCGATGCATTCTGATTTATTACTACTTAGGTTCCGTAGAAAACTCATAATTTAAATGTTCATGAACGTGATACTATCCTATGATTTCTGAATTTAGTCCTAATGGTATAATTAATTGATCGAGGTATAACTGTAACAACTCCTATTACATCAACAGAAGCGAAATATCATACAACAACATCAAGTAAAAAATAATAATGCAAGTATTTTTATTAGCATTTTGGTCCATGTCCATAAATAGATAAAAATTATAAATTTCTCAAACTAAGCGGTGATAAGCCACTGCCGTAAGATTCATGCTCCCACTCCAGCAGACATATATTAAAATCTTAACGTGTATTTCATACAAAAATTGTGTTTGTTACGATTTTAAATATAATTTGTTGTAACTTGCTGCGTAACTTAGAATCCTACATAATATTCTTCTATCATATATCCGCACCGAGTGATAGATTATGCCGTTAACCCATCTCAGAGGGGGCTCTTCATGATTTCCAGATCACTATAAATCAACTAATAAAAATGTTCCATTTTTATTCCTCGAACTTTGATAGGGTTCTTCTTTCTAATTTCATTCCTGTCACATAATTTCATTCTGTCTCAAGACTATCCATAGGACAACATATTGATTTGCTAAACTTCGGTCACATAGATTGGATTTATTAAGCTTTTATTGTCATGAACGATCGATATAATAAGCTGTAATGTAACGTGTCAGATATTATGAGTTTTGATATTCTGTAATTTAACAACCTTTTGAATAACATGCATTTCCGAAAGCAAAAAGTTAATTAGAAAATGATAAAAATATAGAGAGTTATAATAATGTACTGATGGTGTTAATAGTGGATCAAGATTTTTATAATTTAAAGTAGAAAACATAACGTAATATTTATTTGCCTTATTAATTATTTTGAAATCAATATTGACAGTAAAATTGGAATGTTATTTTCAATAATTAACAGTTAATTGTAGCCAATACCTGAGCAATAGCATTTAATACTGAAAATAATTTTATATTTCTGAATAAACCAAATTCAATGAAGCGACGTAGACTACGTCGCAACGTGCCGCGAAGTTTCGAATCAATACTTCATGAATGTCTTAAATACATAATTTAGGTTTAAAAAATTATCACTCTATGTGCAGTTTGTTGAACATGCGAAGAGTTTGAAAAAGCTTTTTATAGATCAACCTAAAACTTCAGAAAAGAATTAATTTAGGTTTTGTGCAGTTTGCTTCGCGCATCACCACCCTGTGACGACACACTCTACGTCTCGTTTGCGTCATCATACCGCATACAGCGCTCAAACGTGGAGGACGTGGGATGAAAGAGTTAACTGTGCTTTATTAGAAACATTATATTTTTTTTTCAAATGTTTCTAATATCGGGAATATAAAGTACAAAGTTCTAGGATAGGTAAGTTCTGAGTTTCTGTGGTCCAATTTTTTAGTCTTATTTAATTTGGCAGCTTACGGATTCTAATATTTTTTTCTAATTTCAGGTTCCTTTCGCGTCGGTCGCCATCATGGCGTCGGACGAACAGTTCTCGCTATGTTGGAACAATTTCCACGCAAATATGTCGGCAGGCTTCCACGGCCTGCTGTCGCGTGGAGATTTAGTGGATGTAACTTTGGCTGCCGAAGGCAGATTGTTGCAAGCACACAAATTAGTTTTATCAGTTTGTTCTCCCTATTTCCAAGAAATGTTCAAAATGAACCCATCTCAGCATCCCATAAGTATGTATAAGTTACATTCTTTTTAATTTATTTTAATGTGTGAACTGTATTTTTAATGTCTTTTTTTTGTTCCAGTATTTTTAAAAGATGTAAGTCATTCGGCACTGAGGGACTTACTACAATTTATGTACCAAGGTGAAGTTAATGTTAAGCAAGAAGAGTTAGCATCTTTTATTAGTACGGCGGAGCAGTTACAGGTCAAAGGTCTAACCGGGAACCAAAATGAAGATAGTTCTACGCCCTCTAAACCAAAGCCGACTTCGAGGCCAGGCCCGAGGTCGTCACAACAAAGGCAATCTGTAATGACTAAACTAGAGACTGATTTAGATTCTAAGCCCTCCTCAACTCCAGTAGCAATTAAGAGACCAAATAGGCCATCAATAGCATCAAATAATTCATCGTCATCTCAAAGTGGACCGAAAAGGAAATGCATGGATCCGTTAGAAGCAGGGCCATCTGGGTCCGCAAAAGAAGAATTTGTTACGATACCTGACGAAGATGAAAACAACGCTGTGGCACCGAAAATGGAACCTGAATTTGTTAATGAAAGCATGTGGGATGACGATGACGAAGGCGCTAATAATGATGAAACGAATTTCGGCGAAGATGACTCTAATATGGAAATGACTGGTAAGCTTTACTTGATCGGAAGTCCTGAGGTTAAGATGTGTGTTGAATGGGGTTTTTATATTTTTTTCTTTTCCCAGGCTTTGATGGATCTGCTACAGGAGACGGCAATATTACTGGAGGCGGGGAAGGTGGCGCAGTAGGCGACGCACAAGGTAGGTCTTCCTCTGCATTGTCGGCAAGTTTTGTCGTTAACGACAAATTTTGCCTTGATGTTCAACGTACTTGATCATGGTTTTTCACAAGTTATTTATTTGTTCATTAACTTTTCTCATTTATACATGATCACGTACGTTCTAGTTAGTAAATGGAATTTGTAAGTTTTTAGTTAAGCAGTAGTAAAATGTAGATTTTATGTTTAAAATTATTGTCCTGATTACAGATTAAACGTAATGGTGGTAGAGACAACCATATCATGGATTGTCTCGAGGTATAAAGGTTATTGGTATTGTATGGTGGTACGGTAATTGGTTTTTTGAGGTATCATGGTAAAGTTTTAGGTCGTAATGTGGGGTAATAAAAGGTTATTGGTACACGGTATTAAGTGGTAGGTATAGGTATATGGTAATAAAAAACATTTTGGTTCTATAAGTTTGGTATTGTATGTAAAAGAAGCACGATAAAAGAATTTACGGTGTTACATTCTGGTAATTTTATAGTCTTGAGTAGGTAAGCAAGACTTGCGTGGTTTTTGTTTAATGGAGGTACTTTGGGTAACTTCGTTAATTACTGTAGTAAGGTTGGTAATTGCATTACGTTAAATTTAAAGTACAGATAAAATCTCAAAAGCCTTGATCGTGCATGGGTAATATAAAATTACTACAATTTAAAATTTTAACTTTAACTGTGGTGCCTTATTTGGTCACATTTGATGTCTGCTAAGAAAACTACCTAGGAATTTTAAGTATGTATGCCTATGAAAGGTATTTTTTATGAGCATTGGTATGAAACAAAAGTGCGTATACACCCCTAAAGCTTTTTGCTTAGGTGCTGCACAAATTTGGACAAGGGATTTCACACGATCTCTGATAACTTACTACTGTGTTCCGTATCGGCAATCGGACACTTTGGTCACCGACACTTCTAGAAACCGTAGATATGGTTGGTGTCCGTTACAATTTTAAGGAAATTCGTTAATGTTGCTCGTGTCTTCAATTGCAGACTTAATTTCCAGTTACCGACACTGATCGTCATGAATAGTGTTAGTGGAAGCAATTGGAAACGCGTATGCGCGGGGAGCTGAATGATTTCATACTGGTTCTGTAGAAATTAAATATTCACCGGTACCTTTTATCTGACACGAGACACTAGTGTCCACGTTTGCGCTTTGCATTAGACATTTAGCGTTGTTTATTTACTTTTTCTTTTGAGACGTGCTTTTGAGTTTAAAGAAAATTCGCGACCGAGGTAATGTTTGCAGGCAATAACTCCTCATAGTAATCTGTACTTATGATCACTGCAGACTGCATCGTGTTAAGCCAAATCCACTGTTTCATTGCATCCATTCAATACATCCGACACATTCTTCCCAATAGCATTTCTCCGGAACTACGATAGGTACCTAGGGACTATTCACACTTATTCAGCTTTATACAGCTTATGTCCATATAAAACAAAGATTTAGTATGGAGACACGTATGCATCCGTTCAGCTTTCCGCGTCTATTCTGCTTTCGCGGCAAACGAATATAAAATGACTCTAGTTTAAAAACGTATGCGTCGAACGTTTTGAATATGTGAATCGTCGTACTCAAGAATGGAGATAACCGATGACAAAAAGTATGATCAAATCAATATGATAATTCCCGTGTTGTAGCGACGGTGACTAATCGTTATACTATAATGTTGTTGGAATTGATCGATTGTTTAGTCGAACTGTATCTGTCGATCAATTAAAGCGTAAAACGCCTTTTTCAAACCGATTCAACCACATTTTCCCGTTCCAACCACCTTTTCAGGAACCCAAGTCGACCTCACCTGCTCGTGGTGCACCCTGCAATAACAGACGAAGCTCTGGCGACCGGCTGATTGCGATATAGCGCAGCTTATAATTAGGCACTATGAATTATAATATTATAAATAGGTACGGCTAAATGCCCTAGCCGCCAACGGGCAACAGCGTCGGCGGTGCGAATGGTCGTGCCCTGTGATCTCCAACCCGCATGCCCAGCGTGGAGATCACTGACATAAGCCCCCCATTTTGGAGGAGGCCTATGTCCAGCAGTGGACTAAGATAGAATGATGATGATGAACCCCTTTAAAGGTGTTACCAGACCAATCAATCGATCGTCGATCGACGGCATCGATTAACGTCGATCGAAGTTGATCGACTGGTCTGGTAGTTTTAATTGATCGACGGATACCGTTCGACTAAACGATCGATTCCAACGTTCGACGACGATCGATAGGTCAAGTAGCTTTAATTGATCGACCGATACCGTTCGATCGATTAGTCTGTTAGAAACTATCGATCGACGTCGACTAATCCATTTTACCATCGATTGATGCCGTCGATCGACGATCGATTGATTGGTCTGGTAACAACCTAAGAAAACTGGTTAAAACTTGAATTAGGTACTGATTAATGAACAAGGAATGTATGCAGACCAAAGACTAGGCAAAGTGCAAAGGCAGCACAAAGAAACTTCTCGCTTTCTATGTCACTGCTATAATACCCAGATATTATAATGAAGCGGATAAAGTGGAATACAGGCCTACATTCTCAAATATCTACCTACGCTACGTGAAACACCGAAAATCGCCGATGTAAGTTATTGAAAGGATGCTGATAAAAGGTTTATTTTAACTTGCATAAAGTTAAATGCTATCCTAATATTCTAAAACTAAGAAGTTCTATTTAATTAGCGCTTCACAATGTGAGTAAGATGCAGTTTAGTAACTGAAATGGGTGCACATGCAAATCGTAGGAATCTATTCTATGGTCATAACACATGTATCCAAATTGATTATTGAGATGTTAAGCTGCCTAAAGAAGAACACAAAATTATTATAAACCTGTATGTATTAATATAAAAACATATTTTCATGCCGGTAAACCCTAAAGGGGTAGACAAGGGAGTGTAGTAAACCCCCCAGGTTTCACTAGTTACCTTTAAGTCTCACAATGTAATAGGTGGTGAGCCTATTGACATACACCAGGTACAGATCCAATGTCCGAGTCTATGCTACATAGAAATAGAATCTAATAGAACCCGATCCGGGTACGAGCTCAGTACCTATGGTCAGCAGTCGCAGTTTGCAACCACACTCCCATTGCAGTCTCGAGTTAGTAATATTAATTATGACAAAAATACTATAAAACTCTAGTGGTGCTTTTACACATGCGTTATAAAAGGTTTAAGAATGTTATATACGTCTGTTTAGTAATATTTCGGCACAAATTTTAGCAATGTTACTGCGTTTTTTTGCAATATTTAATTGTAAAGGTATTTGTTTTAAGTAAAGTTAAATAACGCTTTAAAACACTTAAAAACGGTAGTGTATGAGCACCATAGCTTTCCATAGCCTCGAAAGGGTAGCATTTCTGTAGTCTTGAAAAAGCTACCGAATGGTGGTTATGCAATTGCATTTTCAATAGGAGATTGAACGCGAGCAACACAATTGCTTCGTTCGTAGACGTTTAACATACCCTAGGACATGAGGCTTTGCAAACAACAATAAAAATACCTTCAAGACTGACAACGCACTGGTAATCTCATTCATATCGTAAGTATACATTGGCAACGGTAACCAGCTATTATCAAGTTGGCCATGCATCTATTTTGCCATGGTGTTATTGAGGTTGGTTTGGTTTAGAATACATAACATAGTGACATCTCGAAATAACTTTCAGAAACGTATACTTTGGCTACTCCCCACCAGATAGAGCTAGGTTTCACCTTTAGTCAGTTATCCATTGTAAGAGGACGATTTGCGAAATGTGTTTAATAATGGCCATACACTACACTATCCGAATTAATCATCCTGTAAAACCTTGTCGGAAGATTTGTTACGTCGGTTGTACTTTTTGAAATTAAGCATAACATCACCGATATTTACCCGAAGGTGTAGGTAGAGGATTGCAATACTCTGCTATGATTTAACAGTTGTGTAGACGACCCACCATGGAATATGGGGTTAGTTTATTACCATACACCGGGTACAAATCCTGACTCCATGCTACTACAGGGAATTTCATGTTAGAAAAACAAACAATCTTTCCCGACTCTGGCATTGAATCTAGGACCTGTTGATCAGCAGACGCACTTGCAACATTTTGGTCAATGAGGCATGCAGAAAGGAAATTAAAATAATTGTACCTATTTTATAATCGCACGATGTACCTACAATTAGCTTAAAAGCAATGAGAATAATTCGTTTTGGTAATTTTTTCTAAGAATTTTTACATAAAATTAGCTGATTGTTATGTAGTAATGATTAAACAACAGATCTCAGGTGCATCCAATGTAGATGGCCACTTAAGGTCATATGAATGACAAAGCCGTTTGTTAAATTCTAATAACACTCAAAAAAGCAGTCAACAATATCGTATGGAATAAATAGATCAAATGTATCATGGCTTTAATTACATTTAGAAATCAGTGCTTGTACATTTAAAACAAATTGCATTGAGCATAAGATAATTTGTGCAATATGAGTTTCAGTCTCACTAACATTACTTAATTTCAATTTTTTTTACGTAAAATTATATCTTACAATTTTCCTCTTTATACAATATTCGAAACAAGTTTTAACAGGATAAAACAAAACCGTCGATAACAATGGAGAAGTGAAATCTACATAACTTTATTAATTAAGTGGAATGGTAAAGGTACAGTGCTTACAAACCTCGACAAAAGATGGCGCTAGTCTCCTATGTTAATTAAACTGTGACTAGATAGCTCACAATTGACATGACAAAATTATTATATACTGACATTGGGTATATTTTATGATGTCACAATGAAACATTTTCATTCATTATTGAAATCAGGCATATTAATAAGAAATCAACATCTATTATCTAGTTACATATGTTATATTGAACTAGTAGAATATTATGATCAAATAGAAATAATTAGAGAAAAATTACATTTTTTATCTACTTTAAACAGGCATTTATCATATTTATACTACAAAATCTTTCTAAACCGTGATCACTATATTTTATAAAATATATTTGCCAAGAACCCACTTTAAATGTTATATACCGAAATGGAACGTACTTGCTGGCAGTTTGAGAACAAATATTAAAATTAACTCGATATGTATTTGGAACATTAATAATAACGAGTATAACCCTTAGAAAAATTTGAAATAATAAACAAATTACTTTGAGACAAATAGTGATGAATATATGTCATTGTCAGTTTAAGCTGTTTTACTTTATTTAGTGATATCGCAAATATAATATAATATTGAGTTTAATTATTACAAAAAATACGTTTGGAATTAGTGGCAACTATAACATTTATTCTGGAAGTTGTTAACTTTTTATATCAAATTGGCATCTGAGGAGTCATGCGTGGAATGGAATGTAATTCCGTTATTTGTGGTTGTACGTCTTAACGCCGCGAGATCTATGGTCGCAATTGTGTCACATAGGGATTGTTTACTATTTTGAGCAAAATATGAAATGTATTGTGCTAGAAGTGTTTTACGCAGCGATTCCTACTGTTTGATCTAAAACAAAGAGCATTAATATTTTCGTGAGTGATTATGGTGTCATACATATCGAGTTCCTTTGGTCCGATGAACGTGTTTACGTCAAATGTTTTATAATATTTAGTGCATCGGGTGTATTAATGTTCTGTGTTGGTGATAAAAATAGTGTTATACATGCCGGATTATTTTAGGGTATGTTAAAAATTTATATCTTCGCTTCTTGGTGGTCGGGGAAAGTGAGATGTAAGTACACGACATGGAAACGAACTTAACTTGTCAATTCCAGCGTAGTACTGGTTTGCTTTGAGTCTTTTATATTAATAGCTGGTTATAAAATTATCTCCGAAATAATTATTTAAAGTTAAATTTAGTGTCTCAAATACGAATTTATTTCCTATGCGCGCTCTTTTTCTGAGCTTGTAAACATAACCTAAAAGCTAATTTTATTGAGGTATTTAAATTTGTGATTTACAATACATATATATATTTCATGATTAGAATTTCAAAGAGATTTTGCAGTATTTGAGTAAATGCGCGATTTTAATAGACTTATACAGTTTCGTAAAAATGAGTACAATTTGTGTTGATAGCAGAATTTAGTGGAATTTGAAGTTCTGATGATTATAAAAATTCCTTGTTTTTAATAGCTCACAATGTTTATCTCATCCTAGACTTATTAGATATTCTCCTAGATATTCTCAGTTTTATTTCACATCACTGTTTGAATCTCAAAACAGATGCAACCATTCTCTCTTTCTTTCTTAAATTATTGGATTATTAATGTCTGTGGATGGTGTAATAATTTGTTGCCTTATATAGGTCGGTGACCTCTCTAATCGCTCACCTGAAACCATTACCTATCACTAGTATACTAATCACAAACATCATAAAAATGTGCTTAGCAGGTTCTGAATAAGCTTATGGTATATGCTTCAAAATACATGTTATTAATGTACTTCATAACATAAATACTTCTGTCATCCCCAAAGAGACAGGTAGAGGAATATAGTACATTTCCATGTTTCACCAGTTACTGTAATGTATTTGTTTTATGAATAAATATGGTCACTATAAATTTTTCAATAATATATAACAAAACCACATATATTTAGACAGCCAATGTCTATATTTTTTGTGTGTGGTGAGATATTTATGTACATGTAGGTACATAATTAATTATTAAATACTGTGTTTCCTGCATTAATTTATAATATATGACATTATTTTTATATGAACTGCTAGCATGTAGGTATGCTTATTGTGCTAATATTTTTGGCTGAGATTGCTCTTACTCCTGAGGAAGTGAACCTATGGCTTTCCTTTGTTTCCTTGGCCTTAACTGTGAATAATATATTAGTGCAATTTTAGTAACTCATCATTCAGTTCACTCTAGGAGTTGATTTCATTTGGTCCCTCATAGTTTTTGTCATGGTGTGCAAGTACAAATAGGAAATATGTACCACTATTAATAGTGTTTGGTCAAGATATACTTTGTAGTACATTAAAATTGGAAGTAGTGCAGGTCTGGGTGATAATTGTCTTCGAAGTCCAGCACATTCTCGATAGAGACTTATAGAGATATATGTAGAGATTTATTTTCTAGAAAATCTAAACATGAAGTCACTAATAATGTTAGCTAATGTTGTATGGCTTAGGGTCAAGAAATGATTCAAGGCAGTAACAACACTAGCTGTACATTAAGGATAAGAGATTTTGGCTCTCATTATTACACCATCATACCTAAAATGATAGGAGGTTCCTATTGTAACTCTCACCAAACATAAATATTTTTGTGATGAAGAGATGTATTTGTTTTGTGCCTATATATATATATACATACACACACATATTTGTGTGTGTGTGTATATATAATATAAACTATATGAATAATTTTCACTAATTATACACCTGTATGTGTGTATGTATGTGTGTGTGTGTATGTGTATTTATATTATATGTAGTTTATCATTTATCCGTTTACCATAGCACAGGCGTTGCTTATTTGAGTTCAGATGGTCATATATGATACATATTGAATATAACAATGAAACTTTACCATACCTCTGTTGTACTATTGAATGTATGCCCACTTAGTTCATTATTATTAGGCATTTGTTATAGGCAATAAAAATATCTCTTTTTGAGTTATTTGTTATGCTATGAGGAAGGAAGTGAGTTACGATTTGACCTTTAGAGGATGTGACACAAGAGATCATTGCACATCTGTTATTGTCAGTTATACACAACTCTACAATGGGGAGTGGTGTGATGAACTCTTTGAGGTGATGCCATTACTACCTTTTATGCATCACACTACACACCAAAGGACTAAATTCCGCATCACCAACTGGACTTTTGGCAGTCCACGATGGTGGACTTCTTTTTGCCGCACACCTGCAAACTGTGGAATGAGCTACCTTCGGAGGTGTTTAAAGTATGCTATGATATGGGGTATTTCAAACAGAGAATGAAAAATTTAAATTTCTGTCAAGGCTGGCAACATATTGGTAGCCCTTGATGTTGCAAGTGTCTGAGGGCAACAGTAACTACTTACTATTATGTAGAATGCCTGCCTCTTGCCTTGCCTTTTAATATAAAAAAAATTGTACTATTGATATAGGCTAAATTAATATCCAATTTACTGTAATAATCTATTTTTATCATCATTTATAATCACGGCAGGACTGTAGGAATACAATTATTTGGTATTTGGTCTCGTCTGCCAACTCTTGTAAGGTACCTTGTAAAATCTATTGGTCATTTTTCATTGTTTTAAGAGTACTTACCTGTAGTATTCTAGTTGGCTATTTCATCAATAATTTCATTACTCTGATTGGTTCAGCCTAAGCTACAGGTAGTCACAGTGAATATTTTTAAACAAAAGAACTTTATAATTCTTCTCTTTAATATTGCCGTAAAATAGTCATATAATTATTCTGTTTGACTCAGTGTTTCCTGTACTGTGTCACATTACGAAATAAAACAGACATTTAAAGGATTATTATTTGTTAGTGGAAATGTCCTTACACAAATTTGTTTACTCCAACCAGTAATCTTTGATATTGTTTGATCATAAACCTCTACATGTTGCATTCCAAATCATCAGCATTCATCCATATTAGCCCAGATAAATGTTGTATCACATAACTTGTGAGTGTATTTTTATAAACAGGGGTTACTATTTAACAGATTGCCATAGTTTTAACGTCAAATCTGTTCAGTAATTTTATAGTGATGTGAGGATCTTTATATCACCGTTGTCTGTTTTAACATTAAATACTTGCTTTGAATGTATGAAATGTACAAACCTGTGGGTGGCAAAAACTATTACCAGGTAAAAATCCTTTGAGAATTATAGAGGATTGTTATATGCCACTGATTACAGTTATGATTATAGTAGTATAGATTATATTTTAATTTGGTTGATGAAAGCAGAACTGGAGGAACATGAGAATGTACTGTGCTCCTATGCATACTCCATCAGGAATTACAGCCACAATATTACATTTATTTATTACAATTACAATTTAGACTATATCTATCATAACAGCACATGTAAAAGCAGTGATAGCCTAGTGGTTAAGAATTCAGCCTCTCAGTCCGGAGGTCCTGGGTTCAAATCCCTGGCGCGCACCTCTTTAGAAAAGTATGTTTTAAATTTAAATGTCACTTGCTAACGGTGAATCAAAACATCGTGAGGAAACCTGCATACCTTAGAGTTTATAAAAAAAAAATATTTTTTAAGGTGTGTGAAGTCTGCCAACCCGCATTTGGGCAGACTATGGCCTTAACCCTCTCAATATGAGAGGAGACCCATATTCCAACAGTGGAATTATAATGGGTCGATGAT